>SNQJ01S0073390.1:13011-23715 GCA_010110895.2 Picea sitchensis | reverse complement strand
TAAATTTTAAATGTCAACTTTTTTACACTTATTAAAATTTCAATAATTTTACATTTCTTAATATTTTTTTTAATTTTTTAATTTCAATAATTTTACATTTATTAATATTTTTTTAATCTTTCAATTTCAATAATTTTACATTTATTAACATTTTTTAATCTTTTAGTATAATTTTATAGAAATTTGTATGTATAATTTTTAAACTTTTAAATCATATTTTAAAATATAAGAAACATTGAGATGTTTTTACTTTTTTAATTATTATAAAGATCATGGGAAGTACAGATCTGCATTCTTTTCGAATGACTAAGAAAAAGTATAAACACTAACAAGTAAAGTTTTCAGAGGTAATACATACAACGTGCTGCCCTTGTTATATTAGGAAGGTATATGCTACTTAGTATCCTTGTTTATAGTGTCTTCTAAGTCATTTCTAAGTGAACAATTTGTACTTTTTGCCTATTTATAGTGGTGTTCAGTCACATAGAGGTAAAATCTGGGTTATAAATGTGTTGTAACAATAATTAAAAACAAGTCCCAATATTCGTAATGCCCTTGGCTAGCAATGAAAGGAAAATAAACCAACACGGTTCCCAATCAAGGGATGCAACTGCACAAAGGTAATTCGGGAATGGGGAATTTGTTGCAAACATAAGTTATTAATACCAGTCCGGATTCCGATTTAAATGACAGTGAATTACACTCTAGGTGACATTAGGGTTGGATCGCTGGCGAAAACACGGGTCAACACCAGTCCAGAAAATTAATTGACAAAAATAATCAGAGTGAAATCAGATTGAAATCCAACAAGGCAGCCATTCGAGAGTGTTTTTTGTTTTTTCTTTTTTTTGACACTTGGAGACACTTGTACAACAAAGTCAACGATGGAGCATCTCAAGGTGGCCAAACATCAAGGGCGAGAGAGGGATACCGATTTTAAATGTGGAAAAAGGGTCATAACCACAAAGCTTGATAATTTTTTTGAAAAATCATAATTTTCGTGGCCCTACGCAACAACACACTTGATTAGTACTGTGCACGGTCACTCGACAAGGCTCTGAGCAACGACTATGAGGATTTAAAACAAAATAAAGGAAAATAAATATTTGAGATAGAATGAAATGGAAAACGAATTCAGTTCCGCCAGGAATTTCTATCGATACACACAGTCATAAAAGATATTACGACATGCGAGGACATGGTTTTATTTTCTCTACAACAACATCAAGAAACCATTCTCAAAGAACAATTCCATTACAATTTAAAAATCCAAGAGAACCCCAATCGATATATGAGTTATAATTTACTGTTGCGGCAAATAAGATAAATATTACAGATGCGATTCAACTTATTACAATTGAAACTTAATGAGACTATCGTCATTGACGAAGTTGGGCTTGGAGATGTTCTTGGAATCTAGCGATTATTTTGTCCTTCTGCTTGCTAATTGTGAAGATCAACGAGTACTTCCCATCCAACGCTAGGGGTACTCTTCTTCTCCCTTATCCTCCGATCCGCAAAGGGGACATACACACAATCAAAAAATCATTTAGCTCCAAGTTTGCCTTACAAGGTAGAGCCACCACTTTATCTCAAACTTGGAATCCCAACTCTCACAAANTCTAGACCATTTTCTTTATAGGAATTTCCCCACTAAGACATCCCCACTTGCACAATTAATTTTCTTTTTAATTAAATAAATTAAGATTATTCCTCCTTACACTTGTCACCCTCTCCCCAAGTTGCACAAATAATTATATATTTTATTTTAATTAAAAGTCAATTTCCTTCACCTTTCATAAATGCGCTCCTTAAATCGCTCCTAGTTGTCTCTTTATCCCCCAGATTCTTATTTAATGACTGACGCCTTATTAAATCTGAGTTAGAGTTAAAATATCAGTCTTCTCCTAGTTAACTAGTGGTAGCTAGAATCTAGATACCATTATATGTGTATACCTATTCTCTCATGCTTTATTCCTTTCTTATTTTTAAATTCCATTTTGGTATTTTCTTGCACATATGTGTATTAAATCAAATATTTAGATTTAATTCACTTTTCTTAATTCTTAAGTTGATTTACCTCTTTCCTTTTTAATTTAATTAATAATTTAGTTTAGTCTTATGACACAAATTTAGACTTAGGTGTAATTTTAGAATAGGATTAAAATTTTATGGGGCTTTATAGTTAATAAAATTACTCATTAATTAATTATTTTAAATCTAAAAATGTCAAATCAGTTTATTGTTTTCTAGGCCACCTAGGTTCGTTGACTCAAGTTTTTTTTTTTTTAATTACGCAACATGCCCTTCAAGATGCAGTGATGTGCTCCAAGGGTGCCCCTCGCTGTTTGACTAGTTTTGGTAGTTTTACAACCCTTGGAGTTAGCACTCCATTCGGGTGACCTTCTGAGAGACTAAGGGTTTCTAAGGAATAAGGAATTTGCCTTATTGCACACCCCTTAGAATCTTCGTGAACGACTTTCTCATTCTTCTCTCACGACATCATGGACCTCTCGAACTAGGTAATCATTAACCTACAATTCGAGCCACGACAGGAGTTCAGTAGGCTGTAACAGGGACACTGCCACTCCTCTCCCTCAATATCTGGTTTATGTGCATGGCCCCTTTACTCCTTATGTGAGTCAGATTAACAAGCATTCATTAGCCTGCATTCATTGAAAAAAACATTGGAATTGATCCATATACATAATCATACTAAATCAATCATTTGATATTTATGCATAAAATGAAATACTCAAATGAAACAAAATCCACTCCCTGACTCAATCCAGAGTTCAAGGAGTTCCATTGGTGCCATGGGAATCCACAATCTGTCAAGTGTCCTGCACACTCAGGGAAAAACTCGTCAATAACATCTGCCAATACATATATATCAATAGAAATAAATTGCAACCATCATCATCATCATAAAAATCTATAATCGAAACAAATAACCATGTAGTATAACCGGAACGCTTGCACGCAAGTGTCCTCAAAGAATAAGTCGATAACATGTTCTTGCAAGAGAGGAATGTTACAAAGTATCAATCATATTTCTTTTGGATCAACAAAATGAGATTTCTTAAGTGAGTAATCGCTCCTTGGATGCCATTCTCCATGTCTAAATTTGTATCGTTCATGCTTCTTTTCATGAATACACCATTATGGGTTTGAGATGTGCAGGGCTTTGATGAATTGAAGGGATTTGAATTATTTGATTTTGATGTCAATGGAGATTATGATCCCTTCGTGGATGAGATGTTTCTTCTCAAAACTCCATCGACATGGGTGGAAAATACATGGTTTAAAGAATTGAATGGTTTTGAATAGGATTTAGATATTAACGAGAATTATAAGATGTGACATACTAAGAGTGAGATTATGAGAATTTATAAGCTAACATCCACAATAGAACTCCATTGAAATTTAAAACTTTCAAGATAGAAACATGAGATAATGATGTCCATTGGACAAGTTTGAATTAGGAAGATTGGAACCAGAATGCTTACAAGAATTTTCCTAAGTTTTGAAGAGAATTTTCCTAAGTTCCATTGAAATTTAAAACTTTCAAGCTAGAAACACGAGATAATGATGTCCATTGGACATGTTTGAATTATGAAGTTTGGAACTAGAATGCTTACAAGGATTTTCCTAAGTTTTGGACATGTTTTGGACAAGTTTTGGTTAGTTGGTAATATGTGAGCATTATTTTAAATATGAAGGTAAAGGTGGCTTGGACCTTCTAAATTTGCAAGGAATACATTTAATCACTTGAAAATTGGATCTAGAATATTCTCATTCATAGAGTGAATGGGAGATAATTTCCATCCAAAGGAGAAATGAAGTTATATTCAATACTTCAAGTGGCACGATTATATCCTCAAAACCAAAATCCCAATACACCATCCACTTTAAATTTATGGGTTTAATACTTACAAACATTGAAACATCCAATATTAACTTAGTTCCAAATTATTGAGCAACAAACTAATACATTTAAATTGATTAGAGTAGAAGTGAAATACAGTCAATTCCCACGTCACTTGAATAGGCTATCTTAAGATGAATATTTTTGGAGGTACACCACGTCTATAGTCAACAAAAACAAACAAAATGGACTATATATAGATATTACAAGATATTCCACCATATTCCACATTATAATGTACATATAACAATGACCATCTAAGAATTGAGAACTATATATAAAAACTTGTAAGCAGCCAGCCAAGCGAGCATGAAGGCGGAAGACAGTTGGAGGAGCGCAACACACATTTTGCACATTTTGAAATGTTTTTGAAAAATTAATGAACATATGTTAATGTAGTAGTTAAGGGAAACATACTTGCATGTTGTAAACAGATCTTGAGCGATTTGCTCTCATCTGTCAATGTGGAAGGCATTTAAGCCCAGTTAATGAAAGTAGGTAGATTTGAATCCATAGATTAGACAGTTAGAGCATAGGAGGGAGAACATATATAGACACCCTCGCCTTTGTATCATGGTAATTGTTGTTGTATCATTAGAACATAAGAAGAGAGATTTCACAAGCTGTTGAGTTGTAGCAGCTAGCTGTAGAGAAGAACCCATGTACATGAGCTTAAATTAATATATGAAGCTTTGACTCAGTTTTCATGGTGTTATGATGCTTACTGTTTACATATGCTGAATGGTATGCTTACAGTTGTTTTATTCTCTCTGTTATGCATTTGTTATGATGCTATGTTGTGTTGAATGTATGAAGTCTGAGAGAGAAAGAGAATGAGTTTCAATTGTTTCTCATCTTGAGAGAGTTCCTACAAGGAGTGCAGTGAAACGTCTGCAAGGTGTGCGTTGACAAGGGTTATGAGTTTTATCTCAGAAAGATCAGGAGGGATACCATTGTTCTCATTCCAGCAGAAGTGTAGGTGAATCACATAAATCGTACAAGGTGTGCGCAGGCTAGTCGAGGTCTTAGAACTTATGAACTAAGGTTGAAAGGTTGAAGGACTGCTGTTACAGAAAGTGCACAGAGTTGAAAGATCAAATACCCAGGAGTATTTGAAAGATTGCCACAAGGAATGTGTGAAGGAGTCCTTTTAGAGACTCAAGTTTATAAGTTAAAACTTAGGAGGATCAACACCTTTGAAGTGTTCAAAGGGAGACGAGTGTTGAGTACATTTTTATGCTTCTTTTTTACTCTATAAACTACACTTTTTCCTCTATAACCATCCATTTTGCCTCCATTTCATTCCATATTTTCCATAAAACAACTTATGCAAGGTACATTTATCATTCTTTAGCTTAAGAATTGAGTTTTCTAATTTTTGGCATTAAAATTGAAAATTTATCAGAAATTACAGGATTTGACTAAATCCCGTAATTGCTCCTAGGTTCGTGTACTTGCAGGACAACTGGGCAAAATATGAAACTTGGGTCATGATACTTGATGTACAAGGATGGATGATGAGCTATCAGCTTCAAGATCTGAGCCTTCCAGGTGTCTGGTCAACGTTGGTCAAACATGGCCACTTCAGCAGAAAATACCCTGTTTTAGCCTAAAATCATGGACAATTTTAGATTTTCTTGGGATTTGTTCATATTTTATGGATCTGAAGGGGGTATTCGACCTTCCTAGCATATATTATGGATCTGATCATGATCTTTAGGAAATTTATTAGCATTATTAGTTTCAAAATTATTGTATAAATACTCTAAATCATAGACTAGTATGACACCTTTTGGATGTGAATGAAGAAACTTTGGAATTTGCAATCTTGAGATCAGTTCTGCGTTTTTGTTCTTGATAATGTTTATGATATGATGATGTGAATGCCGCTGGAAGATCCTTCTTAGCTGAGACAACTCAAGTGTACAAGTGAAGCATTGGAGGGCCCCCTTTGCCAAACTAGTATACTCTTCCTTTATGTTCTTTTCAAGTAATCTTTGATACATGTCTTAGATCAGATCTTGCTATAGATGAGTTTTATTCATATCTTTGCTATAGTTAGATGAATTACATAGTGAAGTAATATGCTTAATGTTTCAAAGCCTTACTCATGTTGTGAATGATTTCTTGAATAAGAATTCAATGTGTGGTTTGCTATCAAGCATTAGGATAATCATAAATGCTTTTTGAGTTATTTACGCTTTCAGTACTTTTGTTTTAACAAGAATTGGTGATAATTGGTAATGAATGAAAGAAGACAATGAATGCATCTCTTGAATAAGAGTTTTGTCTTCCTAGTATTGATAAGCCTTAGAACTAGTTCGAATATCTTTTTGAATGCTTACTGTTTAGGAAAACATTTGCTGATTACTGTTATGAGATCTATGAATAGGACTTCTAAACAGAATATTAGCATCTCTTCTATGTTCAGTTCTTAGAATAGGTTTTGGTTTATTCCCATTAAAGAATAAAAGTTATCTCTAAATCCATACATTTTGGACGTGCCTCTAAGTCTTACAAACACCGGATTGACAATCATTTGCACTCTAATTTACATCAGTAGATTGGAGCCTAACATTTTGGCATCGTTTCCGGGGAGGCACACACACACACACACACACACACATATAACAAATAACAAAAAACCACAGAATATAATTAATTTTAAGTTATGTTTCTTTATGTCTAAACTTAGGGATGATAAAGGCAGATTTTTAAAACAAAGCCCCCCAAAAACTAATCAACCATCTGTAGGAGCAGGAACATCTACAACTGAAAAATATGAATCTACCACACCAACTGCTGGAAAAATCACTTTGGAAGAATTAGAGGAAAACAACGTTCAGGACAAAGGTTAACTCTCATAGAAAGGAAAGTTCTATTGGCTCATGAAGTAAAGAAGAAACAAACACAATCAGAAATATCTTCTGTAGGAAAGAAAAAAGAAAAGCAAACTATTTTTGAACAAATAGGACAACCTCTTTTTCCAATAGAAATATCTGACTGTACAACATAAAACTTCTTTGCAATGTCAAAAACTGATAGATAAGAAAGGGAGAGAATGGAAAGGGAATTAGAAAGGAAAAGAAATGAAGAAAGAGGAAGGAAAGAACGTGAGGATAGAGAATCACATCAAGAAGAGACACGAGGAGGAGGAAATGATGAAGAGGAGGAAGAAGAACATACTACATTTGCATTTCCTATAGTTGATACACCAACTCTTTTAGGAGATGACATAAAAATGAAGAATATTCCTCCCTCTGTTCTTCCAAATTTTTTTGGCTTGTCTACTAAAGACCCTGATGCTTTCATGTTTGAATTTTACATTGTTTGTCGAACATATGGATATACCAATGATGCTCAAAAACTTCGTTTATTTCTTGCAACTTTGAAAGGATATGTATTAAAATGGTTCATGGGGTTGGGAGAAGCAACCATAGTATACTGGGATGACATGAAAAATAAATTTCTTGCTAAATATCAGCCCTATTGTAAGTCCAAAGAATCTAAAGAAGATATATTTAAAATGTCTCAAAGTGAAGATGAAAGCTTAGAGGAATATCTAGAAAAATTTCTCTATAATATGCACAAATCTAAGAAATCTAATCTTCCTTTGGATGTTATCCGTATTATCTTTTTGAAGGGGATTTCAGATGAAAATTTGGATGCTCTTAATTTAATAGGGGCAGGAGATATTTCTCACCTACCTTTTCCAAAAATTGTTGAATTATGTAAGAAATACTCAAGGGGAAAAACTAAAAGAGGACGACGACAAAGAGATACTATGACAAAGGCAACTAAATCAATTTCAAATGGTGTTACTAAATCAGAATTAGGGAATTTATTTGAGAAATTTAAAACTGATATTATGAACACATTTGGTTCACAAATTGACACATTGAAAGCTAAAAAGAAGCAAGAGGAACAAGATCAAGTATTATCCATCTTTTGTCCTAAATGTAGAAAAAAACATGCATTGAGAGATTGTCCTTTAGACAAAATTCAAGTCTGTGGATTGTGTATAGATAACCATGCCACTGATGATTGTCCAAGATTAAAATAATTTCAAGCTACTCACATAGAAGAAGGACAAGGAATGAAATCTCTTTATTACTTAGCACCAAGGAAGCCTTGGCAGCCACGTTTCACAGGTATGTCTCAAAATTTTGCTCCTCAATTCTCTCCTCAGAATTTTCAAAATCCTATTCAAAATTCATGGAATGCACCCATGCCTTGGCAAAATTGGCCTCCTTAGCAGAGCCAAAACCAACCTCCTCAAGGTTGGCGAGGGTATGTTCAAGGAAATCAGCCATACCAACAGCCATATCAACAACCTATCAACAACCATACCAACCTTTTCCTTATCAACAGTTCCAGCAGAATCAACCACAAAATTCATATTTTCAGTTATCACAACCTGCACCACAACTAACCCAACCAAAACAACTCCAACTACCATTAACCAACCTCCACCTAGACCAACTCAACTACCATCCCAACCAATCTCCAATCCTAATAATAAAGTAGAAAAATCCATGTATAACATTGATGAAGGACCATCATACTCAAACCTTCCTCTTCAAAATATCCACTTAAGGTCTGGGAAAGTTCTGCCAAAGGATTCTCTTGTTATCATAGAAAAACAAATCGAAAAAGAGGAGATTCCTAGTACAAAAAAGCTACCAATAGACAATCAAATCCAAAATAGTAAAACATTAAATACCCAAACACCTCATTTTCCAGAAAGGTTGGTTAAAGAGAAATTACCAATCTCTCTTCCTGAGTTTGATGTCTTAGATGAATTAAGAAATGTCTGTGTGAAAATTCTTTTATTGCAAGCTATTAAGGATATCCCAATCTATACAAAAGAAATTAAGGAATTATGTTCAAAGAAAATTAACAAAATAATGAAAGATCCACCAACAATTCATGTAATTGGAAATCTAGCAGGCCTAATGTCAAATACCATTTCAATTGAAAAATATGTTGACCCAAGAATTCCAATGGTAACAATAACAATCAACAATTTTTCAATCTCTAAAACATTAATTGACTTAGGAGCATCTATCAATGTGATGACATTAGAGACAATGAGATATTTGAACCTGCAAATTCTTCGACTAACCACTATGGTCCTAGAATTAGTTGATAGATCTAAAGTAGTTCCCGAAGGTATACTTGAAGATATCATAGTTTCTTTGGATTCTTGGGAGTATCCAGTATATTTACTGGTCCTTCAACCAAAATCTAATCTAGGAGGCCATCCATTGATCCATGGAAGACCTTGGTTGGCCACAGTTGATACTTTCATCGGTTGTAGAACATAGAATATGATTATCTCACATGGAACTGAAAGGAAACATATCACACTTTATCCTCCTGCTCAAAAACCTTCTGTAATAGATCAATTACCTTGGCTTGATGAAACAAAACAACAATAGGTAGAAGTAATTCAACCTATTTTAAGTATTAATCAAGCCTTTGATTTTAGGGAGGAAAATAATGAAGATCTATTAGACTATTTCATTTCTGAACCAGATATCTTGGAAGAATTAAGAGACACAAAATACATTGCTGCAGATGAGATCTTAGGACAAACTTTTCAAGAAAATTGCACAATTCATTCTTTAGAGTCAACATATAATGACATTTTTCCAGTTATCTTTATGGAAAATACTCAAAGCAAGATAATTGAAATTAGTCCTGGGAAATATTTGAATATTGGCACAAAATTTGAACCATCTCAGGAAGAAAAATTGATTGCACTATTGAAGAAATATCATAAAGCATTTGCTTGGGAATATACTGATATGTAGGGGATTCATCCTGAAACATGCACTCATCATATCTACATAGATGATAACATAAGACTTCTCAGACAACCACAACGAAGAATGAATCCAATATTGAAAGAGGTAGTCAAAGAAGAATTACAAAAATTATTAAAGGTAGGATTCATCTACCCTATCTCTGACAATCAATGGGTTTCTCCATTAGTTGTTGTACCTAAGAAAAAAGGGAAATGGAGAATTTGTGTAGACTATAGAGAATTTAACAAAGCAACACTTAGAGATCATTTTCCATTACCATTCATAGATCAAGTCTTAGATTCACTAGCTAAGAAAAAATATTTTTCCTTCCTAGATGGATTTAGTGGATATAACCAAATCAATATAGCATTAGAGGATCAGGACAAAACTACTTTTACATGCCCTTGGGGTACATATGCTTATAAGGTATTACCTTTTGGTTTGTGTAATGCTCCAACTACTTTTCAAAGAGCAGTCCTGGCCATTTTTGCCGATTTAGTACATGAATGTGTAGAGGTATATATGGATGATTTCTCTGTGCATGGTGATTCTTTTGATAAATCCTTGAAAAATTTGGAAAAAGTCCTAATAAGATGCATAGAAACAAATTTGTCCCTTAGCAATGAAAAATGTTTTATGATGTTAACTGAAGGAATAGTATTGGGTCATCATATTTCATCATTAGGAATTATAGTGGATCCTGCAAAAATACAAATCATTGTAAATCTATTGGAACCAATCAACCAAAAGGATGTGAGAAGTTTTCTTGGATATGCAGCCTATTACCGAAGATTCATTGAAAATTTTAGTAAAATAGCTTTGTCATTATTCAAATTACTTGCAAAAGATATACATTTTCATTGGAATACTAATTGTCAAAATGCCTTTTAGAAGCTCAAAGACAAGCTATCAACAACACCTATCTTAAGAGGGCCTAATTGGGCTTTGCCATTTCACATCTCTACA
>SNQJ01S0073390.1:0-13001 GCA_010110895.2 Picea sitchensis | reverse complement strand
TGGTGCTTCCAATGAATGTAATTCTTTAAGACATATAAGAAAAAGCATTCCGTGGTTTTCTCTCGATTTGGGTTTCCACGTAAAACACTGGTGTACTGTGCATGTGTGTGATTGTTTATTTATTACTTCTCATTATTGGATAATAATTCTACATTGATATAACATTTGAAGAAAAATGATTATAATTACGTTATTACTGATTCACCCCCCCTCTCACTAATCCAACAATGAACCAATTTTGGTTTCCAAGAGAGTTATAAGGAAATTATCGGGTTTCAAATTCAAACACATTGTTTTTGAGCTGTAAAATGATCTGTTTATGAAGACATAAGTTGCATACACACAGACTGAATTGTTGTTTGCATACACATTAAAGAAAGGGGTCATAAGAAGAGGGTTTCATACTTGAAAAAGGGGATGGTCACTCAAGGAAACGAATTAAGGGAGTTATAAGTCAAATGAACACATTTTCTTAAAAAAAAAACCATTTCTTATGATGATTACAAGGAAGAGGGAAAGTATGAAGGTACAAATAAAACAACACCTTCAGCTATGATCGCTGTACAAATGCATTTTTTTAAAAAAATGATAAAAACCCTTGTCTAAGTTTCCTCCACAACGATTTTCCTCCCTTCCTAAAAAGTGTTACGAATTAAACTCTTTTCATGTGCTGTGTCTCACTTGAACGCTCCCCAGACTCGAACCACCAACGCACTCCTTTGTATACTTACCTCCATTTCAAAACGCATGCTCTGTTTCAAACACGCCAGTGCCATTCCAAACAAAGAATCCCTACGCTCTAGCAAATTGTTCCCTCCTACGCTTTCTTATCCCGAAATCTCTGATAAATAATGAATTGTATGTTGACAATTTCACTATCAACATACATCATTCTCGCCCTGTGGAAGAAAACATGGAAGTTGAAGGAGATGCGTGGTGAGCAAAGGCAAGAGAACGTATTCAAGTAGGAGTCAGCTAGTGAAAGGTAAGTTCAAACTCAAATAATTGTAAAGCTAAGTGCAAAATTCGACTTCTTGAGGTACATTTTGAGAACGAAATAGTTCATTTCTAGCAGAGGCTAATTGTAAAAAGGAAAATTGAGATGGGATTCAACAAGAATCCTGAGAATTTTTTTTGAATTACCAGGTATGCCCTTGCATCAAACATTTTATGATTGAAGAACAGAGAGCAATTTAGAAATTTGAAAAATATGAGACTTTCTTTGTTTTTGAACAGAAAAATCTTATTGAAGACCATTCACAGAATTAAATCCAAACAGAGTCTGCAAGTTTAAAAATCTTGGTCAAAAAAATTGCAGGGTTGAAAATTTTGACAAGAATAGACCTTCGTTTTATAAAAAGTGGAAATATTTTAGGGTCTTGCTCTTAAAAAATTGGAAGAATGGTGTCTAGATATGAACTAGAGAAGCTTGATACATCAGAAATTCATAAGGATTGTATTCAAATTCTTGAGCAAAAACAATGGATAGCTTTCTTTGAGAAATTTGATGGATCTTGTGAGGAAGTTGCTTTAGAATTTGCTCATTCATTTGATGGGGAAAGGGCTACTATTGGAAACCTTACCATTAGAATCTCTGAAGATATCATTGCACATGTCACTGGACTTCCTCAAATAGGAGAAAGATATTTCAAAACTAAGCATTTTAAAGATAAATCATGGGCCTCTTTTATTTCTAGATCTAGAGTGACATCAGTCAATTGGAAGAAGAGAATCCCAAGGAGTTGGTTGATTCATCCTTCAGATGAATTAGCCTAGATCATACAGAAGTTTATAACTTGTGAGGGAAGATTTAACATCATCTACCTATATCACATTAAGCTGCTACAACACTTAAAAGGTGACTGTGAAATTAATATGCGCTATTTTCTATTGCAAATCCTTTCTAAGATGGCTAAGGCCGTCCAAAAACAAGGGAGGAATACAGAAAAGAGTCTATATCATTGTAGATTTATTAAAATGATCATCATATATGAACTACATAAGAAAAACTTGACTTGGCAGCAGTTTATCATTGAAAATGGTTTTGAAACAATAGAGGAAGAAAAAGAGGAATAAATCTTGGTTGTGGCCGATGATGAGGAAGAAATACAGAACCCCAAGGCAACAAGCTCAAAACCGCCTATGGGGAGGAGAAAAACAAGAAGCATGGTGAAAAGGGAGAAAGAATTTGAGGAAAAAGACAATATTTTTACCACATATGAAAGAAAATCAAGGAAACGCCAACAAGTTCAAAAGGGACAAATACAAGAAAGTGATGATGAAGCACAACAAGCACAGTATGCACATATTCAGACTCTGGAGGCACAATCATTGGAAAATGATGATTTTGAAGAACAAGAAACTTCCACATATGAGCAAATGAGAGAAGATGTGGGACAATTAATTAAATATATGAAAAAAGAAACTCAAATAGAAGAAGTGGCTGGTGGGTCCACATCAGAACTTGATAAGAAAAATAAGAAAATAAAGAAAATGAAGAGAAAAATCAAGGAAATTGAAGTCCTGGAAAGATATATAAAAACAGAGAATGAAATGCTAAGGACTCAAAGCCATAAAACACAGGAGGAGAATGAAACCTTGAAGAAAAAGAACAAGAAACTTCAAAAGCAAAACAAATTAATCTCCAAACAGACCTATAAGTGGTTTCAACAGAAGAAGGCATATAAAGAAAAATATCAAAGAATGAAAGCTCTTCATACAACTCAGGTTAATGTGGAGACATTATTGCAGGAAACAGAGGTGGCAGAAGATCATTGATAGAGGTTCAAGAACATTTTGTTTTTGTGCATGAGGACATGCAAAGACTTCCTCTTGGGGGAGATGTTGAGTACATTTTTATGCTTCCTTTTTACTCTATAAACTACACTTTTTCCTCCATAACCATCCATTTTGCCTCCATTTCATTCCATATTTTCCATAAAACAACTTATGAAAGGTACATTTATCATTATTTAGCTTAAGAATTGAGTTTTCTAATTTTTGGCATTAAAATTGAAAATTTATCAGAAATTACAGGATTTGACTAAATCCTGTAATTGCTCCTAGGTTCGTGTACTTGCAAGACAGCTGGGCGAAATCTGAGACTTGGGTCGTGATCCTTGATGTACAAGGATGGATGATGAGCTATCAACTTCGAGATCTGAGCCTTTCAGGTGTCTGGTCAATGCTGGTCAAACAGGGCCACTTCAATAGAAAATACCATGTTTTAGCCTAAAATCATGGACAGTTTTAGATTTTCTTGGGATTTGTTCATATTTTATGGATCTGAAGGGGGTATTCAACCTTCCTAGAATATTTTATAGATTTGATCATGATCTTTAGGAAATTTATTAGCATTATTAGTTTCAAAACTCTTGTATAAATACTCTAAAGCATAGATTAGTATGACACCTTTTGGATGTGAATGAAGAAACTTTGGAATTTGCAATCTTGAGATCAGTTCTGCGTTTTTGTTCTTGATAATATTTATGATATGATGATGTGAATGCTGATGGAAGCTCCTTCTTAGCTGAGAAAACTCAAGTGTACAAGTGAAGCATTGGAGGGGCCCCTTTGCCAAACTAATACACTCTTCCTTTATGTTCTTTTCAAGTAATCTTTGATACCCGTCTTAGATCAGATCTTGCTGTAGATGAGTTTTATTCATATCTTTGTTGTAGTTAGATGAATTACATAGTGAAGTAATATGCTTAATGTTTCAAAGCCTTACTCATGTTGTGAATGATTTCTTGAATAAGAATTCAATGTGTGGTTTGCTTTCAAGCATTAGGATAATCATGAATGTTTTTTGAGTTATTTATGCTTTTAGTACTTTTGTTTTAACAAGAATTGGTGATAATTGGTAATGAATGAAAGAAGACAATGAATGCATCTCTTGAATAAAAGTTTTGTCTTCCTAGTATTGATAAGCCTTAGAACTAGTTCGAATATCTTTTTGAATGCTTATTGTTTAGGAAAACATTTGCTGATTATTATTATGAGATCTATGAATAAGACTTCTGAACAAAATTTTAGCATCTCTTCTATATTCAACTCTTAGAATAGGTTTTGGTTTATTCCCATTAAAGAATAAAAGTTATCTCTAAATCCATACATTTTGGACGTGCCTCTAAGTGTTACAAACACCGGATTGACAATCATTTGCACTCTAATTTACATCAGTAAATTGGAGCCTAACAACAAGGAAGTGAAATCATCGCGCAAAAGGTTAAGTTTCGGGGGACGAACAATGACTCATTTCATAGGGATTCTTGAGGAAGAAATCAAACGATTGAAATTCTCCTTGGAGAACACGTGAAGTTGTGAGGACCGTAGGATCCAGAGGGGTTGCAGGGTGGATAAGAGTTGGACGAACCCATTACGTTGGTGTCAAGGATTAACAAAGATCATCGATCATGGTTAGTTTGGGCCACCGGATCATTTCGCGAACTCGGGGTTCGTGAGGTTGGAGGTGGAAGACCAAACTCTTGGAGTCGGGAAGTCCCGAGTTGTGAGAAGAGGAGGAAGAGATCTAGACCGTTGGATCCAAGCCACAGAAGAATCTTCAGATTTGAATCTTCATGGGGTATTGCATATCGTGAGTTCAGAGAATAGACCAAATCCTTTGGTTGTGCAAATTCATGAATAGCGAGAAGTAGGGAAACCGTTCGATCTGAACAAGTAGGAACAACCATTGGATCAGAACCTCTTCGCTATATCGCGTATCGGGGTTTCGGAGGTTGGGAGGAATCGATTTCGACTGCAGGAGTCGCGAAGAGCTGAGGGCCGAGGTCTTAGGAAAGCACGTGGTGCATCCATCAAGTGGAGACTGCGTGGTTGATAGGTGAACACTCGTCGCCTGGGAAGGAGTCAACACCCTATTGACTTCTCGTGCTTTGGGTTCTCGTAAGAAAGGAGCACAAAGGCTCAACAACTTAAGTTGTGAAGTTGTGAGTTCTGAAAAGCGCTGAAGGAGTCAAACCTTCTCTGATTTTCGCATCTTAGAATTTCGTAAAAGAAGGGCCTAGAGGTTCAACCTTCCAACTCGCGAGTTGCGAGTGAGACTAGTGCTTAGCCCTAGCCGGTGGTTACGTGTGGAGGGCACTAACAAGGAGGAGCCATATCCCATCGCGTCTCGGGTATTGGTGTTGGGTGAAGAAAAAGTCGAGGGTTGTAAACCCGTGAACATGTGAATTGCGAAAGGAGCTTGTGCAGGGACCATGTCATGGTCATATGGAAGTGTAAGGCTTTCTCTTGGTGTTAGTTTCTCAAGGCGAGTTTTCACAAGGACCTGTGGATCGGATTTGTGAAAGGTTTCAGTAGGGAGCTAGAGAAGCCGCTTCGGCTCAAGGAGAATTTAGAACGATCCTGAGCAGATCTCAGCCCGAGGGTTGGGGTCGGCACCAGTTGTGGTATCAGAGCACATAACAAGTCTTTTCTTTCTGTAGCAGGGAAAAAAAAAAAAATTCTCAGCCATGCCGCCGAGAAGAAGAGATAGACCAATGCTTGATCCAACAGTGGAAAGAGAAATGTGTGAGTTACATGCTAGGCTTGATGCCATGGAGACAGCACAGAGGCACACAGTTGACACTTGGGATATCAACAAAGCTGAAAGTGAAAATGAAGCTGGACACGAAGGAGAAGAAGTCACAGTTGAAGATGTTGTAGACGAATGCCTATTTAGGGCTATTGCAAGGATAGGTGCCAGAGCAAAAATGGACATTCTAGTGTATGAGGGAAACCTAGATGTTGAAGAGCTTCTAGACTGGATTAGAGCTCTAGATAAATACTTCGACTATGAGGATGTCGAGGAAGACAAGAAAGTCCAACATGCCATTACTAGACTTAAAGGGAATGCAACACTATGGTGGGATGAATTGCAGGTTGACAGACGCTGCAAAGGCAAGTAGAAAATCAAAAGTTGGGATAGAATGGTTGCAAAGATGAAAGCCAAATTTATACCCAAGGATTATCAGATCACTCTATTTCGGAAGATGCAGAATTTGAGACAGAAGCTGATGTCAGTGAAGGAATACACTGAAGAATTCTACAAGATAAACATTAGAGCAGGTCATCGGGAAAGCGATGATGAAAAATTTTCCAGGTACATGAATGGTCTGCGATATGACATCCAATATGAGATGAGCATGATGAACATCCAAAACATGGAAGATGCTTATCAGATGGCTCTGAAAGCTGAAGAGAAGCTGAGCTGAAAGCAAGATCAAAGAGGCTGATGTAGAAGTCAAGCCAGAGGCAAACCAATTGCCCAAGACAGAACTTAGAGACCTAAAGAAGAGGGGAAGAAACCTCAAACTCAACATGAGAGAGGAGGAAGCTGATAGAGAGGGCAGTATGCTGATAGGAATACTTTTCCTCGAGCTGGAGGAAGAGGAAGAGGTAGAGGCGGTGAAGTAAAATGCTTTGTTTGTGGAAAGATCGAACATAAATCCTATGAGTGTCCAGATAAGAAAAAAGATGGTGGTGAAACTCACATTGCTGAAGCTCAAGGATGAAATGTCGAGGCAGAAGATGCTGAGGGTGGAAGATCCTTAATGGCGAGGAAATTTCTCTTGAAGCTGGAGAAAGAGGCAGAGAACCCAGCCCAAAGAAACAGTCTATGATTCATGATGGGAGAAAGAACACGTACACCCTGGAGAAGAATGGGAGGACGCACATGTTGCTGCCGATAAAAAACCAAGAGGTGAAAACAGAGATGAGCAACACTGTACTTCTCATGAGTGGGAAGGAACTTCTTAAGGAGGTTAAGAAGAAGGAAGACACACAATTTATTGTAGTCAGGAAGCCTAAAATTGTTTTAACCAGTACAAGGATAGATGATTTACCAGAAGAAATCCAGAAGTTCCTGGGAGAGTTTGCTAATATAGTAGTGAACGAACTACCTTGTTCGTTTCCACCTATCAGGAGTATAAGCCATCACATCGATCTTATACCTAGAGCCAGTTTACCAAACAAAGCCGCGTACAGGTTGACGCCGCAGGAAAATGAGGAAGTCAAGAGGCAGGTCCAGGACTTAATGGACAAAGGATTGATTAGAGAAAGCTTGAGTCCATGCGTTGTTCCAACAATGCTCAAACCAAAGAAAGATGGAGGCTGGAGGATGTGTACAGACTCAAGGGAAATCAATAAGATTACCATCAGATAAATATTTCCATTACCAAGGATGGACGACTTGATGGATTTCTTGAGTGGAGCAAGATTTTTTTCAAAGATTGATTTGAAAAGAGGGTATCATCAAATTCGAATGAGAGAAGGTGATGAATGGAAGACAACATTCAAGACAAATGAAGGGCTATATGAATGGCTTGTCATGCCATTTGGCTTAACGAATGCACCCAGTACTTTCATGAGACTGATGAATGAAGTCCTGAAGGATTTCATAGGGAAATTCATCATTGTATATCTTGATGATATCTTAATTTTCAGCAAGACAGAAGTAGATCACTTAAGGCATTTAGCTGCAGTGATGAGGATATTACAGCAAGAGAAATTGTTGATTAATATGAAGAAATCATCATTTATGAGGACATAACTCATTTATTTGGGTTTTTTTATCTCTGCGAATGAGTTGAAGATGGATCCCGAAAAAGTAAATGCAATTAAGAATTGGCCATCACCGAAGAGAGTGTTTGAAGTTCGAAGCTTCCATGGTTTGGAAAGTTTCTATAGGAAATTCATCTGAAACTTCAGTGGAATTAGCGCACCAATGATGGATACGGTGAAGAAAAGACACGAATCTTTTCATTGGACAGAAGAAGAAGAGAAGAGTTTCAATCTGATGAAGAAGAAGATCACGAAACAACCAATTCTGGTTTTGTCAGATTTTAGCAAGACATTCTAGGTCAAGTGTGACGCGAGTGGATTTGCAATTGGAGCAGTCTTGAGCCAAGACGACAAGCCGATTGCATATTTCAGTGAGAAAATGAATGAAGCGAAGATTAAGTACTCAATATATGACAAATAATTGTATGCAGTCATACAAGCGCTAAAGAAATGGAGACATTATTTGGTTCCTAAAGAGTTTATTTTGTACAGTGATAATCACGCTTTGCAATTCGTGACTCAACAAAAGAAGTTGAACCAAAAATATGTTAAATGGGTTGAATTCATGCAAAATTTTTCTTTTGTAATTAAGCATATTTTTGGAACTGCTAACAAAGTTGTTGATTCTTTGAGCAGGAAATGTTTGCTTATGAAAGATATCAGAGTCAAGACTTTGGGTTTTGATAACCTCAAAGAAATGTATAAGGATGACCTAGATTTTAAGGAAGCGTATGAGTTATCTGAGAATCCAATTCTCAGGGACAAAAGACAATGGACCGAGTATATAATCCAGGATGGATTATTATTTAGGGGCAATCAACTATGTATTCCAAAGTGCTCCATGAGAGAGAATTTTCTAAAGGAAATACACAGTGGAGGATTGGCCAGACATTTCGGTCATGACAAGACGTTCTCAAAGTTGAATGGCTCATACTTTTGGCCAGGGATGAGGACAGATGTTAAGAAATTTGTGGACAGGTGCAGAATTTGTCATCACACGAAAGGAGAAAGGCAGAACACATGGTTATACCAACCATTTCCCATACTAGAGAGGTCGTGGGACATAGTGAGCATGGATTTTATATTGGGACTGCCAAGAACACAAAGAGGATGTGATTCAATCTTTGTGGTAGTCGACAGATTTTCAAAAATGACACATTTCGTACCATGCGAGAAAACCAGTGACGCAACTCATATTGCGAACCTGTTTTTCAAGGAAGTCGTCAGACTTCACGACTTACCAAGGAGTATTGTGTCTGATCGGGATACCAAGTTCGTTGGACATTTCTGGAGAACTTTGTGGAAAAAGCTAGGGACAAGTTTGTCTTTTAGCTCAACATATCATCCTCAAACAGATGGGCAGACAAAAGTTGTGAACATAAGCTTCAACGACTTGTTGTGGAGCTTAGTGACTGAACACCACAGTCAGTGGGATCACATTCTGCCACAGGCGGAATTTTCTTACAATGACTCGCTCAACAGAAGCACAGGACATAGTCCATTCCAAATTGTATATGGAATGTAGCCAAGGGGAGTTTCTAAATTGAAAGATTCAGAACAAGATGAATTTAGGAGTGCTAGTGCAGAAGACTTTGCAGAAGCAATGAAGGAGCTTCACAGTTGAATTAAGGAGTGATTGCAGAATTCAAGTCAAGAATACAAGCGGAGATCAGATCAACACAGGCGAGAACTTCAATTTGAAGTTGGTGATCTGATTCTTGCACATCTGAGGAAGGAAAGGTTCCCAAGGGGAACATATAATAAACTGAAGATGAAAAATATTTGACCGTTCAAGGTCATAAGGAAATTTGGGGCAAATGCATATGAGATTGAATTACCCGATGGGATCAGAATCTCCCTGATATTCAATGTCGCAGATTTGTACCCTTATAGAATTGAAGAAGCAGGAGCATAAAATAAATAGAAATAGGTTCAATGGACAAAACAAATGTCTGTAGCTGAAAAGCCACAGATGGAAAGTATAATTGACAAGAGGGTCAACAAAAAGACCAGGAGAAAAGAGTATTTTGAATACTTGGTCAAGTGGAAAGGACACCCAGTTGAATATGCCAGTTGGGAAGATGAAACAAAAATCCATAAGCATGGACAGACTGTGCAAGAACTCATGAACACGAGTTCATGAAAATTTTCAAGCGAGGGAGTATGATGCAGGAGCATCGTAAGCAGCCAGCTAAGTGAGCATGAAGGCAGAAGACAACTAGAGGAGAGCAAAACACATTTTGCACATTTTGAAATGTTTTTGAAAATTTAATGAACAGATGTTAATGTAGTAGTTAAGGGAAACGTACTTGCATGTTGTAAACAAATCTTGAGCGATTTTCTCTCATCTGTCAATGTAAAAGGCATTTAAGCCTAGTTAATGAAAGTAGGTAGATTTGAATTCATAGATTAAAGAGTTAGAGCGTAGGAGGGAGAACGGATATAGACACCCTCGCCTTTGTATCATGGTAATTGTTGTTGTATCATTAGAACAGAAGAAGAGAGATTTCACAAGCTGTTGAGCTGTAGCAGATAGCTGTAGAGAAGAACCCATGTACATGAGATTAAATTAATATATGAAGCTTTGAATTAGTTTTCATGGTGTTATGATGCTTACTGTTTACATATGTTGAATGGTATGCTTACAATTGTTTTATTCTTTCAGTTATGCATTTGTTATGATGCTATGCTGTGTTGAATGTATGATTTCATGTTGAATGTATGAAGTCTGAGAGAGAAAGAGAATGACTTTAAATTGTTTCTCATCCTAAGAGAGTTCCTTCAAGGAGTGCAGTGAAACATCTGCAAGGTGTGCATTGACAAGGGTTCTGAGTTTTATCTCAGAAATCTCAGGAGGGATACCATTGTTCTCATTCCAGCAAAAGTGCAGGTAAAGCACAAAAACCGTGCAAGGTCTACGCAGGCTAGTCGAGGTCTTAGAACTTATGAACTAAGGTTGAAAGGTTGAAGGACTGCTGTTACAGAAAGTGCACATAGTCAAAAGATCAAATACACATGAGTATTTGAAAGATTGCTGCAAGGAGTGCGTGCAAGAGTCCTTTTAGAGACTCAAGTTTATAAGTTAAAGCTCAGGAGGATCAACACCTTTGAAGTGTTCAAAGGGAGATGAGGAAGCGAAATCATCGTGCATAAGATTTAGTTTAGAGGGAAGAACATTGGCTCGTTTCACAGAGATTCTTGAGGAAGAAATCGAACGATCGAAATTCTCCGTGGAGAACACGTGAAGTTGCGAGGACCGTAGGATCCATAGGGGTTGCAGGGTGTATAAGGGTTGGACGAACCCATTACGTTGGTGTCAAGGATCAATGAAGACCGTCGATTGTGGTTAGTTTGGGCTGCCGGATCATTTCACAAACTTGGGGTTCGTGAGGTTGGAGGTGGAAGACCAAACTCTTGGAGTCGCGAAGTCCCGAGTTGTGAGAAGCGGAGGAAGAGATCTAGACCGTTGGATGCAAGCCATGGGAGAACCGTCAGATCTGAATCTTCGTGGGGTATCACATATTGTGAGTTCGGAGGATAGACCAAATCCTTTGGTTGTGCGAATTCCTGAATAGCGAGAAGTAGGGAAACCGTTGGATTTGAACAAGTAGGAACAAGGATTGGATCAGAACCTCTTCTCTATATCGCGTATCAGGATTTCGAAGGTTGGGAGGAATCAATTTCGACTGTAGGAGTCGTGAAGAGCCAAGGACCAAGGTCTTGGGTGAGCACGTGGCGTGTCCATCAAGTGGGGACCACGTAGTTGACAGGTGGACACTCGTCACCTGGGAAGGAGTCAACACCCTGTTGACTTCTCGTGCTTCAGGTTCTCGTAAGAAAGGAGCACAAAGGCTCAACAACTCAAGTCGCAAAGTTGTGAGTTCCGAGAAGTGCTGAAGGAGTCAAACCTTCTCTGACTTTCGCGTCTCAGAGTTTCGTAAAAGAAGGGCCCGGAGGTTCAACCTTCCAACTCGCGAGTTGTGAGTGAGACTAGTTCTTATCCCTAGCCAGTGGTTACGCGTGGAGGGCGCTAACAAGGAGGAGCCATATCCCATCGTGTCTCGGGTATTGGCGTTGGGTGATGTTAAGCCCTAATATTGGCTCATTACCACTTAATTGGGGCATATTAGATTAGTAATGTTATTTTATTTATGTCGGATTTAGGCCATTAGTTGTAATTTAGATTAGTAATGTTATTTTATTTATGTCGGCTTTAGACCATTAAACCTCCTAGTCTCCTATATATACCAAGGAGACATTTTCATTTTGAATCATCTTGTACTTGAACATTTAAGTGGGGTAAAAGGAGGTTGTCCCCGTGAAGACACTTATTATCTGAAATTATCTCTTTTTCAAGGCGTTGAGTACTTTTCCTGAGGTTTTTCTATGCTATATTGATCTTTGGTTCTTAACATATGGTATCAGAGCTCAAGGTCTTGGGGTTTCGCTGCTACATCTGAGACACCGTGGAATTTTCGCTATAACTTTTTTTCTACAATGTTTCAGAAGGAGTGGCTTGGAGGGTATTTAGAAGACAGATCAAGGTACGTTGGGTTACAAATTCAGCTCTTGAGGCCTTATACTTTCAGAGATACAACTTGTACAAGATCGGGCTCTGGAATCATCCTGAAATGAGTCATTGTGGGATTTTCGCTATAAAAACTTTTCTGTGATGTTTCAGACCCTCAACTCCAGAGGCCATTTACAGAAATTACAATGTTATATGTGGTAAAAAGTTCAGCTTATGTGTCATCTTAAATTTGTAGATACACCCTGTGTAAGATAGGGTATTTGACTAGTCCTATTGACTAGTCTCAAGAAGGTGTTCCGGGTAAAACAATCATAACTTCTTCCTAGAGTATCCAAATTGCATGGGTCTAGTTGCATTGGATCATGGACAGTCTGTAGTATTTTGGGTGCGATTTTCAAAATTTTATATCAATTATTTTGTGCGGGGCATACTATACAAGTGAGATCTCCTGGAAAGGCCACAAATCAGCAAGTTGTGGGGAAGTTACCATAAATTCCACTTGGCACATCCAATTTTGATCAGACCTATGGCATTACAGAGAAGACATATCAGAGAAATACATAAAGGAAAGTTTCATACCCAGAAGGGATGAAACTTTGGAGATACAATAGAATGAATATTGTCTAGCAGAACCACCTCAAAATCAATGTTCAAAAGTGATACTCGGCCAACATGCCACCCAAAAAGGGAACTTCTACACCAAATAAGCCTCCAAAAAGTCCTACTTGGACTCTTGATGAAGGTGAAGAAATGCGTAGGGACATAATGAACTACAAAATAAGATGGATTCAATGGAAGCTAAGTTGGATATTAAGATGGATTCAATGGAAGCTAAGTTGATGGATTCAATGGAAGCTAAGTTGGATACTAAGATGGATTAAATGGAAGCTAAGTTGGATACTAAGAT
>SNQJ01S0073389.1:28001-51642 GCA_010110895.2 Picea sitchensis | reverse complement strand
CTAATTTCATGCCTTTTAAAAACGGGATGACTGCCAATTGTATCCTTTGAATTGCCCAAGAGGCCTAAAAATATGGAATAGAAAATAATTCTTTGATAAATTCGACAATTTACCTTGCTTGGACACTTATCAACATATGCCAGAAATGCTCTGCCACTTGCTATCAAATCTGGGGACGATTTTGAAATTTCAATTGATGCCCTGAATCTGGATATGATTCGATAATATCCTTTGTAGATGTGGATCTGGAGATTAATTTTCTGATGTGAAAATAAGATAGACAGGTATTATGAACCCTTTTGGAACTCCCTGCCAGCGTGAACAAGTCAAGTGCTAGCGAAATTCTGCTATGATTGCTCTGTCATTCAACCAAACCATTTTCTGATTTATTGTTGCTAAGTGTCCCAACATTGTTGGAATAATGTTTTCATACCTGTGTAAATCTTTGCAAAATGCTGATCTTCTATGATTGAAAAACTTATCCAACTGTCTGAGCTTAGTACAATCCCATTGTCGGATGAAATGATCACCCAACTCTTTCATATTTGCAAACATGTTAAATCCCAATTCCAAGCTCATAGACTTTGATTTGACCATAAGAACATGTGAATCGACAATGCTTGAGAATTTTCAACGCATATCCATTTGTAGTGTCAATTTAAAAAACTGTATGTTTTGTGTATGCCATTGTTCTCTGAGTAATATTCTAGGATTTTTCTCAAGATCTTTGTTTTAGGCACACCTTTGAACGTTGATCTTCCAGGGATTCAATAGATAGAACGTTATCCATGGAAAATGCATTTTGAAACCTGTCAAAATATCCATGTGACTTATCGAACACTTGTGTGCACAAAGGGTTTTACATTTAACATTTGGTATCATTAAGTTGAGACAACACGTAGTGCACTGCCCATTATGGGTTCCCCCCTCGGCGCTTGTGCTGACTGCGTTGCCTTGAGACTTGATTCGGGCTTTGAAATTAGAGATTGAGTTCGATAACCACGAACCCAATGTTTTCTTACGAGCATCACAAATTTTATGGAGTAATAATAAAATTGTAAAATATGGTATGCTAAAAAAAACCGGTGCTTGTAGGAACAATATTTTTTCGGTGCTACAAGAATGACCTCATTCTTGCAACAAGGCGAAAATTTGATATGCAATTTGAGGTGCTAACAGGGGTATGGAAAATGTGAGGAGAAGAATAAGAAAGAGGGCCATAATGGTCGGCTGGACTTCTGATCTCTGAATTCTGAAAAAGTCTTTGTTCAATCTTTGGCGGCTCAACTGCAAGTCCATCCTAGCGCAACTTGGAAGGTAACAAGACCAGAGGAAGGTCTATCCATTGCAGGTCAGGAGGGTTGGGTTTCGATTTTGGTGGATCGAGGCATCCATCCATCATTTTCATTGATTGGTAGGGCACAAGAATGTCAGGAGGGTTCAAACCATGGACAAAAGAATAGTGCACTTGACAAGTATAACATCACACTAATAAAAGGAGTTGGTTTTTCTAGGGGCTAATCTCGACCATGCCCATGAAGATCTCAACACTCCCCTTAAACTAGGAAACTACAATGCTACATAGCTCTCTCATTAGCTTTAGTTTCCTATTACATTAAAAATGACAAATACAAGAGCACCTAAGCTCAAAATTTAATCATTTCATTTAATTTTCTCATTTCCACCCATTTGCCCAAAACTTCAACAATCCATACCATTCATATACAAAGTCCAATTGGCCCATTCAAATTGCATTGGAAAGCTCTATGTGAGCTCTTTGTTGTGAGGACAACTTCTCATTGGAAATTGGAACTAACTTGAATTTGTCAAATGTGAATATCTTCCTGAATCATACCTCCCCACAAAAAGAACATTTGATCCACCAAAACTCTAGAGGGTGACTCTGTTTTTCTTCTCTCTTTGCTGCTCAACATTCTCAACAAAGGTAATATCTGAGTTATTTCCATAGGCCTCCTGAATGGCTTCAACGACATAAGCTTGGATCCTTCTCAGAATGGGAATTTGTAGTCTACTCACAAGTGTGCGGAGTTGTTCAACAGCTCCATACCGAATTTTATCACAGGCAGCCATCATAACACTAAAATCATGCTGCAACAAAAATGATTCATCTCAGGCAGCCATCATAAAACTAGGAGCTTTACCGAAACGTTGATACTCTGCCCAGCTAATCCTCAACGACCATTAATAAATTCAATCGCGCTTCTCTCGCAGCTTCCAAGGCATTAACAACATTTCCATTACCAAAGAGTTCATAGGAGTCGCCACCTCCAAGAAAAAAATGGGTTGAGCCCGTGGATCCTTCTGCGCAATAAATGCACATGGCTCTTTAATGAATGTTGTTAAATATTTTTTACAAAATTCTCGACACCTTCAGCTTCCACGTAACACAGGGGCTCGTYGTCCACCTGCGCAGCAACCTTGGTTGCCACGTCTTCAATTTACCTCTAGGCCTYGAAGGTGCCGATGGGCATGAGCAAAGGGTCGTTGAGAGCTCCCTCCTCACCTCCGGAGACCCCCATTCCCAAGCATTCCTTGTCAAACACAATAACCTGGGCCAGGTCCAGATTCAAGGCTACCAAGCCACTCTTTCCTCGCTTTCTAAACAACATGTCAAACTTAACTACGAGTCTACTCGATGATAGCCATGGTTCTTTGTCTGCTAGTTCATTGAAATCGGACAATTCTGTTCCTCGGAAGATTTGATGTCGACCTGCCATCCAGTGAGCCTCTTAAGGCGCTCTTTCAATAGCCACTCAAGATGACTGAGTCTCGTGCTATGGGGGTTTGATCCCGTGAACTACAGCAGCTGAAACAACAATAAAAACCAACGTGTCACGGCCCTTCGCAGCTTTGCAAATTCGAATGTTTTGGTGAAACCGTGATTACTAGTCGCCATTGGTACTCGAACAATGATCAATCAGCCTCCACCATCCACCAAATCCTTCTTCCTGCTTACACTATGTTTTTCATAAGCTGAAGCAATCCATGCTTACGACCGAAGATTCTTCTATTGACAAAACCCCAGCAGCGGATGCCTATAGCAAATTCGTATTCAAACACTCTTTAATGCCTCTCAAATTCCTATTCAAACACTCTTTAATGCCGTAGGTTAAATGTTCTACGAAATGACAATTTTTTCCAGGGACATTTGCTCGAAATTCGTCGAGAAATTGTTACATTTTTAGATTTGAGTATTTCTGTATAATCCGAGTGCACCAGAGGCTTTTCAGCATGCTGAATCCATTTCTGTATTCAGAAATGGATTTTCAATCACTGTTTTAATGGATTTTGAATAACAAAAAATAGTGATTCATGTTAACTTATATCGTCGGATTCCGGCGAAATAAGCCATTTTGTAGAACAGCTAGACAACCCCCTCTTTAATTCCCTGTTGTGTTAGGAAATAAAACACGATAGAGATAAAAACACAAAAAAACATAGCGAATACACGCATAAATCACACGATTTATCCTGGAAAACTCTTGCGGGAAAAACCAGCGAAGAAAAGATCTATTATTGACCTTGGCCAAAGCCGGCCAAGCCGACAAGAGTGAATAATAGATCTATTATTGACCTTGGCCAAAGACTGCCAAGCCAACGAACCTCTTGGCCCCGACCAAGTGAGCCTTCACCGCTCAACTCTTGACACATTACAATGGAGTATCACCAACCTTTTAAAGGCTTTCATTACATGTAATCCACGGGCTCTAAAACCACGCGCTACCAAAACCATGTGCCTGAAACCACCACTGTTGACCTAACAACTTTGAAGCTTTCACCAAGTCAAGTTTAACCTAACATTTCCCACTTTAAACTTGACTTGGGGTTTCCCATTACCAAATTCAGCCAAATCTCCCTCGAAGTCGGAGTATCCGAGAATCACGCATGCTCCCCCTTTCACCTGTCTAGACTTTACCAGCAAAACTTCAAACTTGGGGTACACATTTACATTCAACTCCATTAAAATTTTAATTGTTTTTTTTTCATTGTTGATATTTGAGCACTTATGTCACCATCCTCTCGCCTTGTGTAATATCCCTAATAAAAATAGACTAGGATATTATATTTGTTGCACAACGTGTATTTGTTCTAGTTGTGTGATTTTGTCAAATAGTTTACGTCACATATACTTTAGTGCCACAAATTGGTTTAAAACTTTCACAAACAATTTGCATGTAGACATTTCGTCAAACATATTGTATGCAGCGTAAGTACACATAACATTAAAGAGACAACATTGGCATTTTATTATGGATGAGAACCCAAAAACAATACAATTCTATTGGTTATTATGGCAATTGCAATACAACAAAGAAAACACACAGTAAATAACTCAAAACCTGTGATAATGCCACTATCTCCACAAAGAATGATGTTGGTTTGCAAGAAAGGGCAAAACGGATCTCCTAAGCACCCAGAAATGGCCTCTCGACCCGTTGCATCCCTCACACCCAGTTGCGATCTCCTCACGGTTCTGCAATGAGGGCTCTTGGTCCTCCTCCTAAAACCGCGGCTCACCCAAATGGGGTCCAGGGCCCCTCTCCTAGTCCACATGGCACCTCAAAGGGGCTTGCGGCCTTGTTCTAGTGCCTCTACGGCACCCTAACCTCCACAATCCAACAGATAGGAAGGGTTTCGACCCTCTTAAACCCACCAACGATCATCCTATGCACCACAGCCTTCACAAAATCCCTCTTGACTGCTACAAATTTCCACAGCCTACAAAACAAAGACAAATTGGCCCTCCCAACCAGATCATGAACCTCCAAAAATCATTGCACCAATAACTGTAGATAAACCACAAAATGAAGCTTCACTGAAGACCCCAAATGGATCCTCCACTTGTCTCGCAAGGGTGGATATTGCACCACCAAAACAAGACCAACAATGGAAGGGTTTTACCAAAACCCCAACGAAAACTTTGGCTCCAAGAGCACTCTAGAGAAGATATCAAATCATAATGCCAAAGTGAAGTGCTACCCCCTCTTTTTATTCTTCTTCTATACCTTCTAAAACTTTCCCCCTTTTTGACCAAATCAAACGTGACTCTTATTTCCCTTTAGGTCTTGAACTCGGTTGTTCACCATTTCATCGACTTTTGAATTATGTACTCACTTCACCTCGCAGAAGACGACTTTTGAAAATTCATGAAGCAATGGAGTTATTCTCTAAACGATTATGGCCACACGAGAGGAGAAAGGAGCCATTTCTTGTATTAAAACTAGGATGATTATCAAGGAGACACTAATGATAATTGTTGGATCTTTAGTTTTGGATTTCAAAAGCTTGATTTTGTGATCAATTATCAATGCTTCAGCTTCATTATTTGTAACATCTCTTAAATCCAATGCAAAAGTGATATTTTGTTTTCCTTCTAGACCTTGAATGATCACCCTTGCACCTGCCACCCATGTGTTAACTTTTCCTGACCCATAAAATAACATAATATATTGGCTTTGTCGAGTTAGACATTATTCAAAATCTCTTTAGTCTTAGTTACTAATTGACACTCCTTGATGGTCACTAGAGATACCCATGCCCAGGTGGAATAACAAGCATCGTTGCCAAAGCAAGTACATTGTGGATCCAATGTCATTTACTTTCAGAGATAAGGTTATTATATGCTCAATTGATAACAATACAATATATGGTGGTAGGCTCATTTGAGGATGTAAAGTGCTCATATTCTTGGTGTAGTACAAATTGGCTCGTAAGAACAAGCTTCAACTACTTAAGATGACTAATTAATAACTCTCACATAAGTTCATTATACATGGGTGCTAGTTTCTACCATCTAATGCTAATATGCCTTGTCATTCTTTGTGGGAAAGAACAAGATCAACATGATTATTATGGCGTGGGTGGCGAACAAGGAGGAAATGAATCCTATAAAGATGGTGCAATACACTCTCATTTGGCCCCATCTTGTAGGAGAGAACATCTTCAAAGATGTGGTTGGTGGCATTTTATTATAAGAGATGCATGATGTTTATTAGAAGTATTCTTGTCAAAAGGGGTTATCAAAGACCACCCAACAACATAGTGGTAGGGCCCAATTCCCCAACATATTGGGGTGGGAGTTACATCTTTCCTTCATGATGGTTGATAGTTAGACACCTTCAAGATTAACAACCCATGATAGGTTAGACACCTTCAAGATTAACAACCCAATAAATCAAAGGCTTAAATATGATGAACAAAGATACATAGCTTCTCTTCCATAATGATGACACTATGTGATTTCATTATTTTCTTGATATTTGTCTTCACAGTTTCCCAATGCTGTTCACCACTTGTAATGCATTATAGGAAGAGGCAACCAACTGAAAATGCAATTGCGTTGCACTATTTATCAATATGCATAATTTTTTCTTTGTTTAATTGTAGTCGCTCTAAGTTTGGAGTTTTATTTTTCAAAAGTTTATCTTTCACCTAAGTTTGTTCACCTAAGATAAACAATAATTCAATAATAACAATAATACAATGCTTCAAAACAAATATTAGACTTAGACAAGTCCCCAAAAAGGTCAACAAGCCCTTCAAAAACATATTAGACATACCCTTCAAATTTGGTCACTGCTTATATACAGCCTTGCAGATATGCAATGTAAAGTAACCCTTGATTTGAACATATAAAACAACTAACAGACAATCACTTCATACCCAAGTTGAAATGTAAAATTTGTGTTTGTAACTAGAGAAAATTCACAATTATATATCCACTTCTGGTCTAATGTAGGTTGAAATAGATGTTAAAAATAATTGAAGTTGGCCATAAACTTATATCTACTTCTGGTCTAATGTAGGTTGAAATAGATGTTAAAAATAATGGAAGTTAGACATAAACTTACCCTTGCTGCTGAATTGTTTTCTATATTTCCCTCCCAAAATATTTAACAATCATTGTGAAATAGAGACATACATCTCCAACAGGATAAAATTAAAATCAATCATTCAATTGAATTTATCTATGCATTACACAAGTGACCGTTCCTTCACTGACAGACACTCAATATAGCTTCGAGGTAAAATTCTAGAAAAATGAATGTCGATGTGTAGACCTGTTCTTGTATCATTCAGTAAATGATCTATAAACTAACCTAGATATTCCGCTCTAACAAGTTGTCACAACAGATCTTATAATTTTCTACAATCTTTTACTATGCAATGTTTTACCATAGATTGCAAACTTAATATTACTAGCTTTAACACATAAATCATTGAAATTAGTTGAAAAACTGAAATGAAGAAGACAAACAATGAACACAAGATGTATTGGGATTTCCAACAATAATCCAGAAAAACCCAGCAAAACCTACCCCTAAAATGGCCCTACAAATCAACAGCTCCAATTTTTCCACCGATAAAGTACCAAAATAGATGACAAAATATATAATGATCCTTTTCAAATCAGTAAATAATGAACAGGCTATAATTTACAAAATTAATAAATAATGGACATTAAAGATTTCGCAAGACGCTATACTATGTGATTCATAATTCTGCATAATTAGGCAATTGATATATGGTGTGATGAGATGTTAAATTGTCTTTCAAACAGCCCATAACAAATGGAAATCGCCTAAACAAAAATATCAAAGTTGGACTAATGCACAATAACAATTAACACCCAGTTTCAGACTAGTTTTTAGTAGTTAAAAGTTGGACTAGTGCTCAGATTAACTCATCCTTTTACAAGAAGGCCAAAAATCTTTTTTGATATTGACCTCAAAATATTGGAGAAGGAATGAGAAAGTAATCAACCCTTGAAATACCTTTAATATTTGCTACTGACATACTTCACCGAAAAGATATTCCTGAGCATAATTTCTATCCAGGAATACCGAACTTGCTAGCACCTCCCTTTTACAAATACTTCATTGCATGTTTTTTTTTCAGTTGTCTAGCTACCCCCTATACTAACAGTCATCTTAGAAACATGCATTATCGAAAACAAAACACTGTTCTGCTCAACAGTTACATTGGCCTGGTCTGATTTATACCCTGTCAACAACATTCAAAGTGTGATTGGAAATAATAAATGGGATCATTCTTTTCAGTTTACATAGACCAGGGAAACCAGCTAACCCATCTTATAGCAATCTAAGAAACCTGAAATGCAGAGACTGGCAATCCATAAACTTGCAGCATTTCTCAGCCTATCATGAACTGGTAGCATCACCATTTATTTCAGAAATTTCCTCTATATCTTCACTACTAGGAGAAATAGGACGACCAGTCAAGGGATCAACAGGACGCTCCTCATCACGGCCACCTTTCCGTAGCAGTGCTAGCATCGGTGGAGGTGGCAACAGCCCTGCTCTGAAGAGAAGACGCTGAACTGGATCAGAAGGCTGAGCTCCAACAGACAGCCAGTACCTGAACAGAAAATCGAAATCACAAGGTAATGTTGTTAAAAAAACATCATCATTGCAATTTCTATTTATTTCATAAGTACTTCATGTATCCAGAATCCAGTGAGACTAAACACACCATGGAAAACAGAAATTACGAATTTGAATCGTTCTATGTATGGATAACAGCTAACAGAAACAAGCTTGCTTGCTACAAATAAAAACGTAAAAGCTTTGCTCTTGTAATAGTTCTCTAGAAGTAAGACTTGTTATCCAGAATCCAGATAACCACTGTCAACAACAGCTCCATACTCTCAACTCCAAAAAACTTCAATAAACATGCCAGGCACGACTAGCAGATCCAAACAAGATGGTGCTAGTTTACAATATGTGCAGGGGCTTTCCCATGAAAGCTGATGAACTCCTTGTCTAGCCTATCTTGAAAATACAATTGACTTATACTGGCTAGATCACTTGCAGAACATTTGGTAATTAGCAAAGTACTGAAAAAGGGCCATCAAGCCAAAAGGTAGCAATGGCCTCATAGACCTTGTATGAATTCTCAAGTGATGAAAGCATAAAATTGTAATTTTTTCTTATGACCCTCATATATGGATCAAAAACACAATGGTAAGAAAAATGTATGGTAAATACACCGGGATATTTTCTAAGAGCCCTTTCAGATGACCATTATTTTCAATATCAAACTTCAAGACTTTTTATGAGAAAAAACATGTTTTTGAAACAAACACCACTAATAACCGACTATTCACATATAGATATTATGCCTTGGAAGGAAGAATTTATCTCTAACATATGGCACTCGTGAAATAGCATGTTTCATTATTTAAATCATGCATATTGCAACCTGCGGGCAACCAAACCTATTATACCTGCAGCCTCTGTCAAACAACACTCATAAAGCTAAAGTTATTCCATATGTAAGGCAATGAGCATACTCATAGTGGATTAAGCATTAGCATAAGTCTAAATGCCCTAGGACTTGAATATTGAGTATAAACAAAAAAACGCCAGTTACATAGTAGAAACTGCCCAATGAGATGGACTCCACCCTAGACCACTCACAGGGTTCTCCAACATGCCTCTATATAGGACTGTTAAGAACTCTCAAATCCTTTTGGAATGTAAGACATCCCAGTCCACCAGCAACATATCAAAGATGCACCCCTCAGATGAACTTGAATTTTTGCATTTAGCCTCACTAAACGACTGTTAGCAACTCCATAACAAAGATTGCCTCTCCTCAAGCATTGTAGGTCACATGCCAAAGAAAACAAGGCATCACCCCAAAGCAACTTGAGGTTGAACTCAGGAACAGCTCAACCAAAAAGCTTTTGATTCCCATGCAGGTCCACTATCAAGAGTCATGCCATCATGTGAGGAAATTTGGCTCTTCCATCTTGTCAACGGGCCATCCATTAATGTCCATGCTTAGATTCATAAAATGGATGTCCTTGTGATTTCAACTTTCAAGCACAAACTTTCAACAAATATTACCATGTCCATTCAATCTCAAAAAAAGATCATATAAACTTCAACACATAAAAACCAGAAAACAGTTTGGTAGCTCAATCTACGAGGGTCTATACTACCATAGCCAAGGCACGACACAAAGATAGAAATCAGGAAGAAAATTGGAGGCGGTACAAATCAGGAAGGAAATTGAAGGATGTAAGTATCTTTGAAATGGTCAAATATAAAACTCAATATAAGTAGATTGTAGCATGCCTATAGATAGACATGCTACCACTGAGACACTGATAAAATCAGAAAATGATAGAAGAAAAGAAGCCTAGACTAGAAGAAATAAAAGAGATAATAATGAAAAGCACATAAATCACAAAAAGGTCGGGAGCACCTGCGCACCCAAGTGGATCGCACCTACAAATCCAATTGGATGAAGGAAGACTTATCCAAGATATCTCTATTAAGTGATAAAACTACTTTTCATTGATAAAAAAAAAACTCGGTTTTCATTACAGGAGGGGAAAACCCCTATCTATACAAAGAGAAAGTGAATCCTTAACTTGTGGCCCAATTTATTTTAATGGGGTAAATAGGCCCTTTGATTTGTAAACTGCCATGGATATTCCACTGGAACAATTCGTCACAACAGATCTTATAATATTCTGAAATCTTAGATTATGCAATTTCTTTTCCTTAGATCCCAGATTAATTATTACTAGCTTATTGCTCAGATTTATGAAAATTTAAATAACTGAATACGAGAAAGAAAGAACAGGCAAATATACACACCATCCACACAAATGAACACAAGATATATCCTGTGAAACCCAATACGGGAGAAAGCCCAGCTAGAAGGTGAGGCCTATACTCTGCTCTCTTTTCTTCGGTTATGAAAATGCAAATACAAAGAAAGGGGCACTCACTATGGAGTTTCCTATGACTCTGTGGCCTAAATGGCTACTACAGACTCTTCTTCCTACCTCTGTTATGCTCTCAAATCCCACTCCTTGGATGCTTTGCTCAACTATGGAACAAGTACAATACAAAAGAATGGAACCCCTTATCTTCCTAACAGCCCAATAGTCGCCTAGGATTAGGGTTTTTGCATCCTCAACCCTCAATTATTGGTAATGTTTTGGACTTTCTTTCCAGAATCTTCTTGAAAGTCCACACATGGCTAGCCCCACATGTGTGAGTAACGGGGGATGACGTGGCATCCACTCATACCATGGTAGTCAACAAGGTAGGTCAACTTGCAGGAGGCATAATTTCCACATACAAGCTCTGATTGAGGCAATTTGTTGCACCATTAGAAAGGTCTCGATGTATAGAATAGCATCAAGGGTCTGAAAGCTACGCTTGCAAAGTTTTGACCCCAAAAAATTTCGTTTGATTCCTCAAAATGGCTTTAGAAGGTTTCGGACCCCAAATCCCCAAACTAGGACCTGTCGCTAAAATRGGCCCTGCGAACCAATTCCTCCAATTTTTCCACCTAGAAAGCACCAAGATAGATGACAAATTATATAATGATCCAATCTGGATCATACCTCCCCATTTTGGGAGGCTTTTGGTCCCCAAAAGCTTTTACTGAATGAGGTGAGGAAATTTGTCCTCTACCTTCTCCYTGGAGTACCATTTTGCCTTGCCTGGAAGTTGTCCTTTCAACCCAATCTGCCAAAGGTCATGTTGCCCCTGTCTGGTAGTTCTAGACTTCTTCTGCACAATTGTATCTTCTGCTAACTTTGTCTTAGCTTTTGGTGCCAAGTCCTCTATGGAAGGTAGGACCTGCTCCTCAGTTTCCTAATCCAACATCGAAGGCGCATAGAGTTTCAGATTCTCCACATTCACTATTGAGTAAATGCACATATATGGGGTAGACTGAGCCTATAGGCATTATCACCCACCTTCTCTAATGTCTCAAAAGGGCCATACCCCAAATCCTTGATCTTCTTACCGGGACCCTATAGTCGTTTCTTGTCTAGTCGTAACCAAACTTTGTCTCCCACTTTGAATGATTTCTCTGTTCTTTGTTGATCATGGCATGCCTTGTACCTTTCTTGTGACCTCTTCAGCGTCTCTTGTACTTGCAAATGGATCTGCCTAATCCTTTCAATAAACTTCTCTAATTTCAATGCTTTTTTTGTGATGTCTTCCCTCACTCCTCGTAAACAACAAGGAAAGGGCGAAGGCGGCAAATACAAGAAGCAAGTTTCAAAAGGGGACTTACCAGTAGAAGTATGGAATGCTCTGTTATAAGAGTGTTGAATGTAGATTATATTTTCATCCCAGGTCTTCAGATGCTCCTAATTGTAACCACTCAAAAGTTGAACCAAAGTCCTATTGACTACTTTTGTCTTGCCATTTGTCTGTGGATGGAATGTTGTAGATCTCTTCAACTTCATGTCCATCTTCTCCCAAAGTGTAGTGCAAAAGGCACTGAGAAATATGGTATCCCTATCTGAGATGACACTCTTTGGTATCCCAAAGTGCACCCAGACCTGTTCAAAGAACATATTTGCTACTTCTTGTCCTTTGATGGTCTTTTTACAAGGCATGAGAATCCACACCTTGCTTTCTATTACTAGGCTTGTTGGTACAACAAAACATGCATTCTCTAATATAGTGCTACATCTTCTTACATTCTAGGCCAATACACATACATTTGTAAATTGGCGATTGTCTTACCAACACCAAAATTTCTTGCAACCTTGGAAGCATGAGTCTCTCTAATAAGTTGTAATCTTTCACCTTTGGGAACACAGAGCTTGTCTAGCTTGTGGAGTAACCCATTCTGGAGATGATAGTCAACCTTACCATCACCTTCTTCCACACGAATTTGGCCCTGTAGCTAATGAAACACCTCATGAAAGTCCTCATCTTCTGTGTATGCCTCTTTGTATGCATCATGGGTAAAAGGCTCAATGTGCATAAGAGTTCCCAAAGTTGTAATCTTGGTATGTGGGTGGCCTTGAAAGCATGTCTTCCAACTTATTAATGTTTCCCTTCTTATATTTAATAACCAGATAAAATTGTTGCAAAAACCCCATCCACTTGTAATGTCTAGTTTGCTAAAGCTTACTTTGGGCTTGCAAATACTGCAATGACTATTGGTCAGTGTGGATAATGGTTTCCTTGCCCATCAAATAGTGCTTCCACTTCTTAACAGCTTGAACCAAGGCATAGAGTTCCTTATCATATGTAGGATAATTCAAAATTCCCCCATGAAACATCTAAGAATGATAACATGTTGACTTACCTTCTTGCATCAAAATTGCTCCCATAGCATACCCACTTGCATCTATCTCCACTTAGAAAGGCTTCTACAAGTTAGGTAATGCGAGAACTAGGGCTTGAATGATCTTTCATTTTAGCTCGTCGAAAGTTTTTTGTTGATTCTTTCCCCACTGTAAACTCTTACCACTCGTTGTTATGGCATGGAGTGGTGCAACTACTGTTGAAAAAGATGCTATGAACTATCGTAGGTATTGTGCTGCCCCAACAAAGCTCCTAACTTCAGTGACATTAGTAGGAATTGACCACTTCATGATGGCCTCCATCTTTGCGGGATTTAACTTGAGTTCCCCTCCACTGATCACATACCCCAAATACACCAATGACTGTTGAGCCAACTCACATTTCTTGAGGTTTGCCAACAACTGATGTTTTTTCAGAGTCTCTAACACCTGCATAAGATGTGAGATGTGCTCCTCCGGGTATAGCTATAAACCAATATGTTATCCAAATACACTATTACAAATGAACCTAAATAGGGACGCAACACAGCATTCATCAATCGCATAAATGTAGTTGGGGCATTACATAAACCAAAAGGCATGACCAACCATTCATACAGACCAAGGCAGTCTTTGAGGTGTCTTCTTCTTTAACACATACCTGGTGGTCTACTGATTTGAGATCCAACTTGGTGAAGTACTTGGCTTTCTACAAATGATCTAACAAATCATCAATCTTGGGCAGAGGGTATCGATTCTTGAGTGTGATGTTGTTCAAAGCTATGTAGTCGATACACATTCGCCAAGTCCCATCCTTCTTGGCTACTATGATGATAAGTGACCCACAACGTGAGGTGCTTGGTCGAATTACTTCCTGCTCCAATAGTTGATGCAATTGTTTCTTCACTTCTTCTGCATCCAAAACAGATTATCTATCCAACCCAATATTTGGAAACGAGGAGTCAAACAACAACTATATCTCGTTCTCCGCTTCCCTCTTAGGTGGAAGCCCTTTAGGCTACTGGAACACTCCTCTGCACACATGCAACAACTCCTCCAATTATCATTTGTGTTCTTCGTTATATCCCTCCAGGGATGCCTTTACTCTTATCAATTTCTCCCCTAGCTAATTCTCTCTTGAGAAAAGAAATACATACCTCTTACTAAAATTGATCAACTTTTTGGCTTGGTTAGCACTAAACAGAGATATCTTTGACTTGCCTTTGTGTGCATTGATGATGTAAGACTTCCCATCCTTGATCAAGCAGTATTGGTTTTCTCTTTGCATGAAGATCGCATCCCTTGTATACATGTAGGGGCTTCCAACCACTACACCACTGACGTCAAGGGGTACTACATCTAACTCCACTTCATCAATTAAATCTACACGTATTGTTGCAACTAATGATTCAACTTAACATCATCAATCTCGCCTTGGTAGGGCTTGATGTCCACTTTCACTTCCATTTTGAAAGAGGTTGTGAAGGAGTGATGGCACTGGAACTTGGGTTCTCTTTCTTGGGCCCTTTTTTTACTCCTTTTATGGGTCTTTACTATCTGCTCATTTCTCATTCGATCCAACGGAGTTAGAGCCAACAACCTCCTCGAAAGGTCTGAACTTGTTCGTTGGCACCACCATGAGGAGAGCCATGTTGCGAGAGATATCAACAACTTGCTCTTCCAGCCTTGAAAATCTCTCTTTCGCTACATCACGAGGGTTGTTATGAACAGACTCATCTGCCATGGCTAGGGTTCTGCAACTTCCTTCTTAAGCCAACTCCTAGATCCTGCAACTTTCCACAAATACTCCAAAGGAAATTGATCTGATACCAATATGATCTGTAGAGTGTCGTGGATGTTCCACTGGAACAATTCATCACAATAGACCTTATAATATTCTAAAATCTTAGATTATGCAATTTATTTTCCTTAGATCTCAAATTAATTATTACTAGTTTATTGCTCAGATTTATGAAAATCACTGGATACAAAAATCAAAGAACAAGGAAAAATGCACACCATCCACACAAATGAACATAAGATATATCTTGGGAAACCCGATATAGGAGAAAACCCAGCTAGAAGGTGAGGCTTATGCTCTGCTCTCTTTTCTTCTCCGCCATGGTTAGGTTCTCGCAGAACTTCTTCTTAAGACAATTCCTAGTTCTTGGAACTTTCCACAAATACCCCAAAGGAAATTGATTTGATACCAATATGATCCGTAAAATGTCGTGGATATTCCAATCGAACAATTCATCACAATAGGTCTTTATATTCTAAATTTTAGATTATGCAATTTTATTTTCCTCTTAGATCTCAAATTACTCATACTAGCTTTATTGCCTCGATGCATGAAAATAACTCAGTATGAAAATGAAAGAATAGGAAAAAGTATACACACCAACCACACGATTGAACATAAGATATATCTTGGGAAACCCGATACAAGGGAAAAACCAAATAGAAGGTGTGAGGGTTTATGCTCAGCTTCTTTCGTTATGAAAATGCAAATACAACTCACTATGGAGTTGCCTAAGTGACTCGCGGGCATGAATGGCTACTTCATAAACTCTTCTTCTACCTCCTCTATTATGTTTCTATATCCCACTCCTAGATTCTTTTGTCAACTATGGAACAAGTACAATACAAAATAAAGGAACCCCTTCTCCTAGTGGCCAAGTATTTAACATATCCCAATAGTCATCTAGGGTTAGGTTTTTGCATCCTCAACCCTCAACTAGTTATAAGGTTGATAACACTTTGATCTTTTTAGAATCTTTCGAAAGTCCACACATGCACCACATGTGTGAGTAACGAGGGATAACATGGCATCCACTGCACTCATGGTGGTCAACAAGGTAGGTCAACTTGTGAGGCATAACTTCAACATACAAGCTTTGATTATGTCAACGTTTTTTGCACCATTGGAAAGGTCTCGATGTGTAGAACAACGTTAAGGGGCTAGGAGCTATGCTTGCAAAGTTTTGACCCCAAAAAATTTCGTTTGATGCCTCAAAATGGCTCTGGAAGGTTATAGACCTCAAATCTCCAAACATGCCGCTAAAATGGGCCCTGCAAGCCAATTCCTCCAATTTTTCCACCTAGAAAGTACCAAGATAGATGAAAAATTATATAATGATGCAATTTGAATCGCCCTTTTGGCAAATTAAACCTAAAAACGTTAATTGTCTATTTTAGGACTTATTTCACAAATGAGGCCTTACATAGGTTCATTCTTCAAGGTTTTCGAACAACGAAAACCAAACATGGCATAAACTAGTCACTGAACAAATGATAGCAACCAACCCCTCATCGACCACAAAGGTTAATTGTAACCTCCAAGCAACCATAGATGTTAGGACCGTAGTTGCTAGGTGTTAAAAAAAAAATAAGAACTTCATCTAAAAAGCATGCTAACAATCAAACAATGGCAATTGACTAACACAACAATTGTACACTATACAAGAATCCCCCCACCCAAGATAAAGGTAGATAAATATGTTGTATAGTAACAAAAGATTTCAAGGCAACGCCATACATTCATAGGCATACCATCCAATTGAGATAACTTGACTATGCTTAAATCTTGAATATCAATCATGTGGAATGGTCCCAGCCAATGCATACTCAACTACTCTGGATACTTAAGAAACTTATTATTGTATAACAATACCAAATCACCTTGCACAAAGGTCTTCGTCTTGATATTCCAATCATGTCAAGTCTTCTGGCAATTCCTCTCAATACTCTAGTGAAACCTTGCAAGGAACCAATCCTCTTCAATCTCCATAAGCTCATACAAGCATTCTTGTAAGAAATTTACCCCATTCATTCAGGAGGTAAATGTAATGTGCAAACTGGGAACAATAAATTTAGCAAGCAAGACAACATCTTGCTCCATGGTTTTATTGTAGTGCAATAAGCCCACAACACGGTTGGAACCCACTAATCCCATTCTTCTTTGTTTACAATGCACACCTTACTTAACCCCTGTTCCAAAATCTTATTAAAGGCTTCCATTGTCCCACTGGCTTGTGGATGATAAGGTCTACTATTATGATGTTGGATTTAAAATTCCTTACTTAGTGAAATAATAATGACTAAGAAAATGCTTACCTTGCTCATTGGTTAAGCACTTAGGACAACCAAAGCGAGTAATAATATTCTCAAAGATGAAGCGTGTTGTTGTCTTAGCTAAATAGTCCTTAGAAAGAGTAGCCTCTGCCCAGTGAGTCAAACCTGTAACTATGTACCTTGCTCCAAAATATCGAGCAAGACAACCAATGCTTCCAATATAATCATCTGTTCATTTTTTAAATGGCACTCCAACACAAGTACCAAATGCAAGAAAGCTTTGCTCTTGCAGTAGGATACCTTAACTGAACTTAAATTCAAAGGAGGCACTCTCTTTAAATCTTCAGAAAGAACATTGTATTAACTACTGGTTATCAGATAACTAGATTTTTTGGTCTATTTTTATCTTATGTAAAGCTTACTGTGAGACCCTTTAAATCTCACAGGAAGTAAGTTCCCTTTTGAAGTTCATGATGAATGAGGGTCTACAAGACACTACGAGAACACTGTAATATGCTTTGACTTGGTAGACAGTGCAGACAACACTAGATAGGTTTTGAGTCCATACTGGACAGTCATATGTATATTTTGATTTCTCTCTTAGGAATATCGAATATAAGGAATTTTTCCTTCGGAAAAAAAAAGGCTTCCCCAGGTGCTGACACAAATCATAGACCTTAGCATAATCGGTGGCATCTCAAAATAAATTCATCCACCATAATACAAACTGTAGGATCTTCCACACGGTTAATTTCCCACGGTAATTTCCACCAACAACACCATTATGTGCCTCCCACAAGACATTGACACATTCATGATCAAGGACACACCATCGCATTATGCCATCAACACAAGATGTACAAGTGTCATGCAAACAATTGGTAATCGATAGCCTTCACAACTAAGTGTTTTGCTTCTGTGCAATAACATAACTATCTCTTGTGATCAACAAGACAACAATCTCAGCCAAAGATTTTGGAACACCCTTAATACAAAACAAATCAACATCAAGCAATTGATTATTAACGTTGTTTCATACACTATTTTCAGAACATTCTGTCCAAGATGATTCTTATGAATTCCCTTATCCGTCCCACAGTTCTTTATGGTTCAGAGGTTTGGGGGCCTTGTTTACTGGAGGCTAATTGAGCTTCAGTCGAGCGAGTGTATATCCTTCTCCTTCGATGCATCATCAGATGCAAGCGGACAGTACCCCGGCACATCATCCTTGCAAAGTTTGGTGCCCGACCCTTCCAGCTTGAGACTATTTTTCTCTTGGTTTCACTTCTACACTGCATTTGGAGTTTTGTCGATCTAGCGATGAACCGAGATTGGTACCCGTATCTGACCTATCGCTCATCGAAGTCCATTTCCTTATCTAGTCCTCATGGTCGCACTAGATGTTGGTTTGCAGGGGTCTCAGGCCTTCTAGAGTCTGTTGATATTTCGATGGATTGGCTTCCTCCATTCAGATACTCCATGGATACACCTGGCCACCTCCTACGTACCAGGCAGGAGTTGAACAGGATCATCAGGGATGACATTACAGACAGTTCGTGCAGGTCACTTGGACAAACCCCCAGGGTGGGTTACGTCCAAAGATGGCCTTCTATGCTGAGCACTTCATAGAGGTGAAGGATGGGCTCATTATCCAACCCCATACACATCTCATTATTGGGCGTGTTACCGATCGATTTAGTGGTCTCGTTAAGGTCCTCTCGAGGAGCTAAGGTGGTACCCCACAAGATAAATGCCCACTGTCACCTCGGCACAAATCCCCACCCTTTAAGCCAAACTCCTATAAAAGGCTACGGGAGGCTTCCATAATCTAAACAAAGAAAACAAATCTTCACCCGAGATAAGTAGACCAGTGCCTACTATTGATATCTAAGGTGACAGTAGGAGTTAATTCTTGATTTTACTGATCTGAAATGATAAATTAAACTGAAGAAAAACGTAGACCAGCAAACTAAAATCACTCAATCCTCTAAAATTTAAATAGTAAGCTACTATAACACCAAAAGATGAGTGATAAATGCCCTTACCAAGTACAAGATGAATTTGTCAATTTACCGTTGGATAAGTGGCTATAGGTAGACAAATATCTTGTTGTTCTGTACTTTCAGATCTGCAAAACATGCAAAATGCATAGAAAACAACAAGCAAAATGCCCCTTTGGAACCACCCACGAGTGTGGCAACGCACGAGGTCGATAGATCTGTGGGTGGGGAAGCTTGGGCAAAGAGTTAATAACAATATTAGTAGCCCACAGCTTCAGATCTGCAAGTATATTGGAGTTTCCAGCAATATGGAAACTACCTGCAGAGAGTGGGGTTCAAATCCCCCTAAGGTCAAAACCCAGAAATTTATTCCAGCAATGAATTACGATGCATAATGGCTGGAAATATCTATTTATACCACAGAAAATAGATAATAAACTATTAAATCAGATCTGGAATAAAAATAAAGGGTTACAAATGGAATGTACTTACTTGTTCAAACCCTTTAGTGAGGTTTCTTGCCGGATCTGTGGATAGATTTGCTGTAATAAACTCAGATCTGCAAATACGCCTTACAATACCCTCGTGAAATATGATTTTAAAGTGTAGAAAATCAGAGGGTAGATAATATCTTCCTTGGATAAAGATGGATCTAGTATCAAGTCCCAAGGATCTACTAGCTAGTAAGATAAAAATTTAAGCACAAGCTAGACAATTATTTTTGTATTATTTATCTTTTATAAACAAAAAATAAAAGAAATTGGTTGAGTTTGAAGTTTAATGATTGATGTAGTGAGGCTTACCTTGGTCTTACAATTACCTAATCCTGTGTCGGATTGTGATCACAACCCTTTCTTTGTCGGCTACGAATTTTGGGACTAGAGAATGGGTTTGGAGTCGAAGAGACTATCGCACCCAATCCAATCTAGAATAGTGGTAAAAGCTTCTGCATTCTGTCAAGAAAGCTCCCTCAATGGAGACGGTCTTCAACCATTGGGTTAACTATGGCACCGAGTAAAATCTTACCCTTGTTGAAGGGACCCCCGATAAGGATTTGTCCAACACTTGGGTTTGATTAACACCCAACACCAACAAAAGGATGAGATGAAGTCTAGCACCTTGACCTCTCCTTCCACGTGACTGTGTAGCCCCTTAATGGATCAACCCAATCGTCTTGCAGTAATCCGGAAATAACTATGTCTATTCTATGAAGCACAATTAAAACGAGCCAAGAAGAAAAAGCATAGAATAATCAACCCAAAAATTTTGCACTTGAAAAAGTTCTTTATTATGGCATAATGATCTCACAGTTCAACAACAACTTAAATGGGTACAAGGTTTAGCCTTTTATAGATTTTCTTTGTAACATCTAATAAAACCCCTCTCCCAAAATAATAATATTTGACTTGTCTTCCACAACGCGGAGACCAAATCATTTACCATAAAAATAGTTTTTTACAAAAAAATTTACCCACTAGGGGGTCGATTTGACTCAAAGAGGAAATGTCTAGCTCATATGAGGATCGATTTGCTTGAAAGGAGCGCCATTGGCTAGTTTCAGGGGCTGATTAGCTAGACAAAATGGGAAAACGGCTAGGTTGATTCCCAAATCCTCCAACATCTTATTCAACTTGACCCAACAGCTCACTTTTACCAACGGCAAGGTTGAGGGACAGCTTTCTTGGAATGCAACGACCGTTTTATTGATTGGGGGTCGATTTACCTTTCTCCAATATACCAGATTTTGACCCCACAACTCATTTAATTTGACCAAATCTGTTCACTTTTTTACCCACAGTTAATTGATTTCGCCACGATTTAAATTAATGTTGGGGTCGATTTAATTGAGGAAAGTCCACGGATAAGGGAATGAGGGACAGTTTTTGCCTCATATATCCCGACAACTAAGCAAATCCAATGTGGGAAAAACATAGGGGAGTGTAAAACCATGGGCATGACAAACCCTACATAATGAGATCAACCCTACAAAACAAATCGCTCCCATAAACCATGTATCCCAATAGATCCATCTCAAATCCTCCAATCCCATCTAGGACGAAAGGAATTGAGAGTGGGGACTAGAGGGATCGGGCATGGCCAACCGTCAAAGGCCTAGGATACCATATACATCCACATGGCCTACAAGGCTTAGGACTTGCATCTATCTCGGACTTACAATGGTGTTGCCATGAAAAAAGTATAGGGTACCTCCTAGGAGGTAATAGGGCGCATTCTCTTCATATCCCCCTAGGCCATTTCTGAGTGGGTCACAATGACTTCAACTTGAGACAGACCACCAGATTGTACGGGCAGAGAGGATCTGCCAACTGTATCATCTTCGTGAGGTGGAGACGAAGGAGGAATTCATATTCCACTACCCCATTTATTATGAGATCCGTGGGAGATTTCATTACTTGTTCAAGGGGATCCAAACCCTATCCATTTTCTTCGGTACTCAGAGCAAAGATGTCTAGCCCTTTACATGCAAGAGGCCCTCAAACTTTGTGTCCACACTCTCCAACCTCCTCCTAGACCAAATCCCACTCAACAAATTACTTCCTTCTTTACAGTGCTCCCATCAACTAGGGGCACCAAGAAATAGACTAATAGCAGCATTGCCTCTGACTCCAGATCGGTGCGAACCAGAGGGACCATTCCCCTCCCGAAAAACCTTAGAGACATTGCCAGACCAAATCCCTTACTAGCAGGCAAACAAGATCACCTAGACATCAAAGGTGGGTTACTTCTTCCAGACAACAACACAATAGGTGGTCCATGTATTCCCCCCACTCTTCCCCGAGACACCATTCTATCTTGAGTTTTCTTCATTCGGACTTAGATGTTAAGAGAGATAGATCTAGTGGACCATGATCTAGTCCTTGATCCCCTTCCCTCTGTACATTTCCCTCCCATTGCAGTCGCCCCTACTGAAGTACAAATAAAACCTTCCAAAGCAGGGTTATTGAACAAATTCTCGAGCATTGAGATTATTCAAAACTTTTGAAGGGCATAGACCGTAGACAATGTGTTTTGACATGGTGTAATTGCATTCAAACATAGATAAATTCCTATTGGAAAAGGAAAGAGGATGATCTATGTTCCCCTCCCCAATTTGTGCAAGGACAATCCCCATGGATATGCCAAAAGCATCCACATGTACACATAAAGGCTTCATCCAATTAGGAAAGACAAGAATAGGTGCAATCACCATCTTTTCCTTCTACATATTGAAGGCGCAAATACACTCCTGTCTATTCACACTTCTCAAAATTCTTCAACAACCTCTCCATAGGTTACGTTATAGCAACATAATTCTAAATGAACCATATGTAATATCCAATATGTCCCAACGTTGAGCACAGCATACGAACATTTGTGGGTGGAGGTAAATCCACAATGACAACAATTTTTGCTTGATTCACAAGGACTCCTCCTTTACAAACAATATAACTTAGTAAAACACCAAAGGGAGTACAAAATATACATTTCTTCAAGTTCAATGAAAATTGTAATGGTCGACAACTTTCAACATCATGCACAATAAGCCACATACTCCTTCAACAAATTGAATATTGAGCAGTGGTCTAGATAGACCTTTAAAAACTTATGAATGTTAACTTGGAAAGCAGCCATTACTATGAGTGAAAATACGGCAAGCACATTCCTAAGCCTAAAATGCACAACATTATATCCAAAAGACTCCCATTCTATTGTAAAAGTGGTCTTGTTCTTATCCTATTCAGCAATGCACACTTGATGATAGCTAGAAAATCCATCAGTGAAAGAATAAGCTTCATCCCTCGCCACAAGATGCAATACTTCATTATTAAATGAAGTAAGAAAGGATCATGGACATATGTAGCATTCAATCCTATGAGTTCTACACAAACACTTATTCCTCACATCTTCTTGTTCTAGATAGCAATCGGGTTCCATTCAAATTCTTCAACCAAGAATATTAGCCCTGCTTCCAACATTTTATCGATCTTTTGTTTAACTTTCTCCTTCAAACGAGGATTCATCCGATAAGGACACTCCTTCAGAGGCTTGGAGCAAGGCTTAAGATCTAATTTCATTTAACAATATCTCCTCGAACCCCTTTCATCTCAATGCTACTACCTCACAAACTGTCTAGCCATCCTAAGAGTCCCTGATATTAACAGTCAAGGGATTGTCCTCACTGCCAATACTCAACTTCTTTAACTTCAAGGACTCTTGGTAGTCCTTTTGTTCACTAGTCTCTCCCTTTTCTTGCATTGTGCGCACATCTATACTTTCTCAAAATGTGAGATGGCATAGGTCATCGTCTTTTTTATTTTCTTCCATCTCCTCCAGATTTAGATGGTACAATTGATGTCGTAGACCCAGCTATAATTATTATGTTCTTGGCAAATGACAAGGGGTGGTTTGTTAGAATTTGAAGGATTGTGCTCGTTTTACCATTGACAATACCCTTGTCACCCAACCATCG
>SNQJ01S0073387.1:53810-65995 GCA_010110895.2 Picea sitchensis | reverse complement strand
CCAAGTTCTGCTCCACTGCTTTGTAGTCTTCAACATCCCATATCGCCACTGGAGCCGCTTCTCCTCGCCATTGAATAGGAGACGTTCCTGGAGGTCGATATGGCCCCACATTTGTGTCATCAAAAAATAAATTTTTGATTAGTTCTTGGATAAACACAAAAACATTTCATATGATAAAAATTGCAAAAACATTTAAAAAGAACAAAATGTGTACTTATTACCTAGGTCACCCCACTGAGCATCCTCAGGTAGGGCCAAATCTAGATCCCCTCAGAAATCCAAACCAGTGTATGCATAGTTGTCAATCATTAGCATCTGGGGCCGCAACCAGTCGAAAAATGAATCATTATACTTAATTATTTGCCCTGCTATGTGTCGAGCCATGAGGTTGCACCACCTCAACATCCTCGGATCCTGTGGGGCCGGTAAATCCCAATCAACCTGTAATCGCAGCAGTGAGACCCTCTCGAGGAAGAATGACACCAAAAGTGATCTGTACCCAAATTGCTTCAAGTCTCCCTTTCTGCACTTCATCAATTGTCTCTTCATACTACGGAGAACTGCATCAGACCAGTTGAAGACCCGAGGCTCTGTGCACTCTATGACGTATTGGAAATAGCTCTAGAGAGCCATGTGTAGAGTCACGCTCCCAACCATGCGTGCAATAGTAAAAAAGATGGTCTGCATGGTCAAATATTGGACCCCCCAAATGGCAACCTTACCTTTGCTTCTCTCTGCCTCGGGAACACAATACTGGCGACAATACTCGCTCATAGGGAGTCCACCACCTCTACCTCCAGTCAAAGTAGCATGGTATCCACGCCGTGAAAACCCCGTTAGAAAATTGATATCCTCGATATCTAGGCTCAACATATGGACTCCCACGTGAAATAACTATTGGTCCACATCCCACATATGGACCAGGTATTCCAACAATCTGAGTTGGGCTCTCATGCGCGGAATCCTGAAGAATTTCAATAGCCAACAGTCCTGGAGGGAAATGACTGTACCCGGGTCATTCCCGACAATGGCATCCTCCTCCTCATGTTCCCTTTCTCTCCATTCCAACATTGTGATGGTCAAACACCTACAAAAGAGCCATGAGAGGGGAGTCAACAACTTGTTTTAAACTCTCTCATATTTTTTATTGAGCAAAACCAAACTTTAAAATCCATTTTTCGGCCCCCGCAGGTGGCTGTTTTGCACAGTGCGAGATTCTTGCAGGTGCCCTGAAGGCCACCTGCGAGAATCCTAGATTCTCGTAGGTCATGCAAGGCCCACCTACGAGAATGCTTGAGCGCATGGTGTGACTCTAAAATGGACTTAAAACCCTAAAAAATACCAATAAAAACTAAAATTAAACCATGGAAAAGTTGAAAGATCAAGAGCTTACCTCGTTGGCTGAAACGGTTYGCCGAATGATCGCTTGTGCCTCCCGCAATCGAGCAAAGAAATTTGGGGGAAAATGAGGTATGTTGGACAAGTTTTTGGCAAAATCACAATGAAATAGTAAAAGGCCCTTTTAACCCATATTTATTCACTTTTTACTGATTTTTTATATTATTTTTATTGCTTTGCTTATAAAACCTAATGCCCTAATAGCCTTGTGAGTATGGTTTTTTGCAGATATAGAAACTTCGAAGTCCGAACAAGGGGGTGCGGGTGTTTTTTCTTTTTGTTGCATGTACGACTACTTTTTTAGGGTTTTTTAGAAAAACCTCAAGCTTAGTCTTCGTTCGTTCTCGCACTCGAAAATATATAAGAATGTAACCGAGTATACTTTTTCTCGTCTTTTCGTGCTCGTCATGGTAACACGAAAATGACGAACCTAAGGGAGTATCCTTTAAGCTCTTTTCACGCTCCATAAAAATGAAAAGATTTCCGAGTGATCTTGTTCTCTTCACGCTCATTAAAGTATTTGAAGAAAAAATTCGACGAGCGATAGTTTATCACTTTTTTGGTCTCGTTGAGCTTATTTATGAAAAATGAACTGAGAGAGTTCTCTTTAAGTGTTTTTCAGACTCTCAAAACATGAAAAACCCCTGATTTTTCTTTGTTTGGACTCATAAAACAAACATCGAAAGGCCCATATGGGACCGAGCCACTCCTTCCTAGGGCTCGTTAAATATACTCCGAGGGACTCGTCTAAAGGATGAGCTTACATCGACAAGCATATGTTATCCTCCTCAAGATTGTGTAAAAATAAAGAGGTACTCACCAGAAATGGTGGGGGAAATTTTGGGAAAGGGATGTGTTTTGATATTCATATTAATGGCAGTAAGCATCGCCCTTGAACATGACACCCCCTATTCGTCATTTGAATCTGGGTTGGGAAATCCATTTGTCTCTCATTCGACTTGCTACAAGTTTATATCTTGGGTTGTCTTTGAGTCAGTGCTACCAAGTCATTGGTTGTGTCATTCATATGTTCAAGAGAAGTTCAAATGAGCCCTCTATTGAGTCGGCCATCTGCAGTTGTCCATTCTTACTATGTCGGCCTTCCCTGTGTCCGTTTCAACCCTTGTTCATACTTTGATTCACCCTCAAAATCTGTTACTTATTTCATGTCATTGATGGGGGATACATCAAGGCCCTCTTGTGACGAGTCTTGTTCCGTCAACTCCAACTCATTATCCAAAAATAAAGCTTAGAAATCATTTAGTACCTTGGAACCTGCATGCCTTAATGGAAAGTCTCTTCGCTTTCGACAAGGGGTTTCACATCATTGATCCTTGATCGAAATATTCCGCCGAGTGCTCGACATCAACTCATTCATTCACATTCGTTCAGATTGTACTTCAGTATCTTGGGAGTCATTGACATCAATGGTGATTTCCCTCGCACTCATTAACGGTTTTCATCAATGACCGGTAATCAAGTGGTTTCTACCATGTTCGACTTCAACACATGTAATCACATGGCTAGATTCATACTTTCAGGTGACGAGATTGAAGACCCTGGTTCTGATCTTTTTGATCCAGGCTACGATGGAGTACGTATGATTTGTATCGGCACATAGATCCACTTTGTATGTCTCGTGGCTATGTCATTATTCAAGTCTTCTCACATAGATCCACAATGTATTCCTGGTGGCTATGTAGCATTTTGACGACATGGATCCACGGTGTATGATTGGTGGCCATGACCTACATTTATGATTCCACTCATTTGTGAATTGAGCATGGGAATGCCTACCTCAGAACTGGTATTACATTCTGCAAATGCTTGGTTGTTTACAGGTTTTCGATTAGGTGCGTTCCTTGCTTTCTGACACACACACGCAGTTTACAAAGTATTTCGGTTGTCACAGGTTCCAACCTCATACTTTGGGGGGCATTCTGTTACACATGATTTTGGTCACTCTGGTGATGTCTCTACTAGTGATGTACTCAGTCTCCCACAAGGACTTTTTGCCTGAGAAAATTGACTGTTGTCTTCTTCCAAAAACACATTTTTAAGATGAGTTTGCAGGTTGCCTATATTATAGGGTGCGAAAATCCTCCATTCTCGAAAGGCAACCCACACTTGGGGTGCGAACTGTTCACAGTCTACTCTATAGATAGGGTGCGAATCTGTTTTTAATCTTGAAAAGGAGAAGAGGTCACGAAGGTTCTAGAAAGGGATCTTCTAGAAAATGAGTTGGCATTCGCATGGTTGGCATCCTACTGACTTCTCAGATTTAGTGGGATCATACTCATCCATGTAACCATCTCTCATTCTCCTATATATTGAAAGGTTTCTCATGGAAAATGTTAAGCAAGATTGAATGAAGAATTGGTGAAAGAATTGTGTGAAAAACTATGCTTGGATAGAAGCTTGAAGACTCTATTTGGTGTATCAAGTGGTATTGGATTTTCTTTATGCAAGTGCAGAGCAAGTGTGTGTGTTGGAACCAAGGGTCACTGAAAGGAAGCTTCCAACATCAAGGCGATCAGGTTGTATCTTCTATTTTCATTTAATATAATACAACAACATGTCCCTTTCCCATAAAATCACTCTTATTTTATTGCGTAACTCCTTGATCATATGCATAGGTTGACATTGAATATACTTTGCTATATTCACTTTGGTTGGTTTGTGTTGTCTTGGACCTGATCTCAAAAGAGCACCAGAGCGAAGCGGGAACAACATAGACCTAAGGAAGCGATATAAAGGTATGTCACTCATTCCTTCTTATTAGTAGATTAAATGACTACAACTTAGAAAAAGAGTCGTGTTCTGTCCTGTTTTGTTCTAGATCCAGGTGGATCTAGGGAGATCTGTTAGTGTCCGCACCTACCGATTTATCCGATAACAAAAGTTCATACTTTTTTCCAGGTATGAGAACGTAAGTGATAAATTTTGTGAACAGATGTAGAATGTTCCAACATGCAAAAGGGAAGAGACAAAACATTGGATTGTATCAACCATTGCCAATACCAGAGAGGCCTTGGGATGTAATAAGCATGGATTTTGTGTTGGGACTATCAAGAACGCAAAGAGGATTTGGTTCCATATTTGTGGTGGTGGATAGATTTTCAAATATGACACATTTTATCCCATGCCATAAGACCAGTGATGCAACAGATGTTGTAAATCTGTTTTTCAAGGAAGTTGTAAGACTTCACGGCCTACCCAGAAGCATTGTCTCGGACAAAGACACAAAATTTGTTGGTCACTTTTGGAGAACACTATGGAAGAAGTTGGGGATAGATTTGTCCTTCAGCTTAGCTTATCATCCTCAGACTGATGGACAAATTGAGGTGGTGAACAAAAGTTTGGGAAACTTATTGAGGATTCTGGTCAATGAGCACCATAGTTAGTGGGATCAGATTCTGCCGCAAGTAGAATTTGCATACAATGACTCACCAAACAAGAGCACTAGAAAGATCCCATTCCAAATATTGCATGGAATGCAACCCAGGGGAGTGTCTGAGTTGAGATAATTGGAACAGAGTGAGATCATAAGTGCTGGAGAAGAATATTTTGCTGCAGAAATGCAGAGGCTCCATAGCCAGATCATAGGACAGTTGCAGAGTTCTAACCAGGAGTACAAGCACAGAGCTAATCAACATCGCAAATAAATTCAATTTGAAGTAAGAGATCATGTTCTGGCACATTTCAGGAAAGAAGGGTTCCCTAGAGGAACATATAACAAGTTAAAAATGAAGAAGGCAGGGCCATGTAAGATCTTGAGGAAGTTTGATGCAAACACCTATGAGATTGAGCTGCCAGATGATGTGGGCATATCGCCCATATTCAATGTTTCAGACCTGTATCCTTACAGGAAAGATGACACAGAGGGATCAAAAGATCAAGAGAAGATTCAATGGGAGAAACAAATGCCTATAGCAGAAAAACCACAGATGGAGAAGATCGTTGATCAGAGGATTGGAAAGAAGACTAGAAGGAAGACCTATTTTGAATATCTGGTCAAGTGGAAGGGACATCCAATAGAAAATTCCAGTTGGGAAGAAGCATCGTTGGCAAGCATGCAGAGCAAGACCTATCAACATCTGAGAATCTGTACAAGACCTCAACGCTGGCAGTTTCAACCGATATTTTGAAATCCGCTATAACTCAGCACCGAAAAATCCTTGAGGCATGCTTGAGCGATCGTGAGCGAAGTGGGATTTTCCACTCCGGCTCTGGAATACGACTGCACTAGGATGGCTATTAGGATAATTTTTTATGTAGACAAGTAGTCAGGGGGAACCCTAGGATCCCTCTGAGATAAATAGAGGTTTTGTACACCCAAATGAGGCTGACTATAGGGTAGATGTTAGCTGCAAGTTAGTAGGAGATTCAATTTTCAGTTGTTGTTTTTCATTTACAGTTGTAACCATTTTTTCATTTTGGAATAGAAGGAAAATTGATCCAATGCATGTTGTGAACATTGTTTGCAATTCTCTGTATTGTGTTTTCATGAATGAATAAATGAATCTCATTTTGAGTAGATGGAATTGTGAATGTTAGGATAAGTTTCAATTGTTTCTCTTCTATTGAAGTAGTGCAAGATGTGCACACAGAATGCAAGGAGTGTGTTAATGGGTTCTGTTTCGATTATGAAAATCAGAAGAGATAATAAAAAACTTTCCCTTTGCAAGGAGTGCAAAGAGACTGGTGCAAGACGTGCACAGTCATCCGCAAGGACCCAAAACCTTGTGTAAAGATCTAGTGCAAGGAGTGCAAAGATCCGAGATTCAGCTAAGTGTCGAAGGGACTTTGCAAGAAGTCGAAGAACCATAAAAGGAGAACACCAAGAGGGCGAGAGGAATTTCTCTTTGAGGAATCCTTCTGATCTGAATTATCAAAATCCCTGAAATGCAAGGAGCGCGTGGGAAGTCGAAGTCTCCACAAGACCAAGCTCGGGAGGAATAACAATTTTCATAAGTGTTAACGAGATCCAAGAAACAGACTCGCAGGAAGGACAAAGGTCGAAGCCTTTGAATCCTTCGAAAATCTTCTAAGTCTGAAGAAAGCGTAAGTTCAAGGGGGAAAGATCTGGACCGTCCGATCAACATCCAGACAATGAGGAGCAAGTGCAGAGGAGGAAGGATATCAGTCGTTCAGTCCGAGCGCAAGAGAATCGTAACCGTCTAATCAAGGCAAAGTGCACTAGCATTAAAGCTTTGAAGGCACACAGGAGGAACAAGGTCACAAAATTTAGAAATCATCGGGACCGTCCATCGTCAAGGAGGACACATGGTGAGAGATCAACGTTTCCCTGACTCGTGACTTGAAGGAGTCAAAGGTTGAGTCGTGAGAACTTGCGAAACGTGAAATCATGACTTGGTTTGAGTCGTTGATCAGAGGAGAGATATGGACCATCGATCTAGTGCCATCGCAATTTCGGGTATCGGGATAACGGAGGCGAGGAGACTCCAAAGTCGCGAAACGTGAAATCCTGATTTGATCACAACCGTTGATCAAAGGAAGGATCTAAATCGTGAATCCAACACCATCACAATTTCAGCTATCGGGAGGACGGAGGTACAAAGACTTCCAAAGTCGCAAAACGTGAAACACTATTTTGATCATAGCCGTCGATCAAAGAACTATATGGACCGTCGATCTAGGGTCATCGCGATTTTGGTTATCGAGGGAACGGAGATAGAAGCAATCCCATAGTCGCGAAACGCGAAATCGCGACACGCCTTTCACTCAAGCGTGTGGTCACCACTAGTAGTCACAGAGAGAGAGGGATAGCATGCACTAGGCCCTTTTGGGATTTCGGGAGTTGAGAGAGTCGGGGAAACTCACATGCAAAGGCCCGATACGCGAAATTGTGAAACACATTTTGAGTTAGGTGAGTGGTCATAACCGTGGTCACAAGAGGGAAGGGTCTTAGCCCGTAATCACATGGTCATCATCAAGGTCACATCTGATAAGGGGCCAAGAGAGGGGGCACTAACGCCAACTCTGAGATTTTCGCAGAGCGCGAAAGTGAAGGTTGTGGGTGTCATAGAGCCTGCACCAGGAGTCGTGAGGGCCTATAGTTAACACAGGACGAGACCAGTGAGGTTTCAGAGAGTCACCGACTCCAAAATCAAAGATCTTGACTGGGAGGTCGTGCAACCCTTAGGAGGGAAGGGGGTTTGCATCATAAGGAAAAAGTCAAAAGGGATGGGGGTTTTATAATGATGAAACCATGTTTAATGTTTTGAAATGTCCAACGTTTCGGGTGGACACTCCATCCATCATCAAGGACAAATGACGTTGAAGAATGGTAAACAAGGAAAATGTCAAAAGGAGAATGAAGTAGCCTTTGAAAAGATGAACGAAAGAAAGCAAGGAAAAAATCAAAAGGATTAAGTTTAATGAAAATTAAGCCGAAATGAATAATTAATTAATAAGAAAAATTAATATTCAGATTTGATTAAATTGAAAGAATAATAAAAATAACAAGAATAATAAATTAAAAGATAAATTAAAATTTTCTTTAGTTAAATAAAGTTAAGTTGAATAATTAATAATAAGAGAGGATAAAATAAATTGAAAGATAGGGATGAGAAAACAAAGGAAGGGAGGAGGAGAAGATTAAAGAGAAAATTTCAAATTAGGTGGAATGTCCGAGACGATGAGTAATAGTCTTCCGAGAATGACTAAGATTATAACCGTCCTCTTGGTTAAAATTATCTAGGTGTTTTTCAATTTCGAGAGCCTCTCTAAAGATGTGCGAGGTGTAGTGGGGTGCGGAGGCCAGAATTTTAGTTTGATCGAAACAAATAAGGTGTTTGGAATTAAAGAAGTGCTCAACGATAACCAATTTAGAGGTGCAGGTGTGGGTTGTGTCGACAATATGTTCCTTGAGACAGACTTTAAATGACCTGCTTGTTTGACCAATGTATGATTTTCCATAGGAGCAGGGAACTTGGTAAACTAATGGGCCCGACATTGGGTCTGACTTGTCCTTGGCAATTCGACAAAGTTGTTTAAGAGTTTTATAAGGTTTGAATAGGGTTTTTATATTATTTTTTGCTAAAAAATTTGAGATTTGATCAGTGGTGCCCTAGATATAGGGTAAAGAAATGAGGGCTCGAGGCGATGAGGAAGGGAAAATTTTATCATTAGGTTTTTGGGCTTAGCGGAAGGCTTTGTTGATTTGGGAGATTGAATACCCATTGGAAACAAAGGCTTTTGTCAGGTGGGCCTTTTGTTGATCAAGAAACTAGGGAGCGAAGATACGATTAGCTCTAGAAACGAGAGTTTTAAGCATCACAAATTTTTGGGCAGGATGATGATGGGATCGAGCATGAAGATATTGATCAATATGGGTATTTTCCCTATAAAATTGGTGGGTGAGAGAGCCATTATGCAGCTAAGAAACAAGAACATCCAAGAATGGAATATAATTATCCTTTTTCCATTTCCATCGTAAACTTTATTGGGGGGAAATGCTATTGAGATGTTGGAGAAGGCGTCAAGGGAAGACTAACCATGAGGCCAAGTGACGAAGGTATCGTTGAAAAAGAGGAACCGACATTTTGGTTTGAGATGCCAAGAGTTTATGGCTAGAGTTTCAAAATTTTCCATGAAATATCGGTGACCACAGGAGATAATGCAAACCCCATAACAGTGCCTTCAGTTTTTTCATAACAGTTCTCTTTGAAGGTGAAGAAGGTGGAGATCAAACTATTCACATTTAAAGACAATGTCAATAGTTTTATGAACCAAAATTTTGGTAAATAAGGATACAACATCGAAACTGGCCATGACGTCATGTTCGTTAAGATGAAGATTGTTGGTTTTAAGAATGAAATCGGTGGAATCCTTAATGAAGGAGGGGGTGTGTCCAATGAAGGATTGAAGTTTTTTAGCAAGAAAGCGAGACAAGGCATGAGTGGGGGCACCTATAGAATTGACTGTAGGTTTGGGGGGGATGTATTTTTTTATGAATTTTAGATTGTCTATAGATCCCAGGGGTTTGTGGGTTGTGAGAAATGAGGCCTTTTTGAATGGTGGGGTCGAGAGAGGAGGATTTTATGGCTTTATTAACGAGGGTGGTTATGTAATTAATTGGGTTTTTGGCCAAATATTTATAGGAGGGTTTGTTGGCGAGTTCATTGATGACAAGTCAATATGCAACATATTTTTTTCCAACCCTCGCAAAAACTCGAGTGAACCTTGCTTAAGCCACCCACAACCTCCAACAATGAACTCGCCAAAAAACCCTAATCTTGACATCAACAATTCTTATTTTTCTCCTTTCAACCAGACCATAACTGATTTGAAATTTGACCACAACTCGTCCGATAACCCTAATCCACCCTTGTCAAATCTCATTAATAACCCTAATTCTCCCTTTACCCTAGTTCAATCTTTATCTCCTATAATCTCTTCGCTGAATAATAATTCTGTAATAAATAATAAATCTCATTCTTCATCTATTAAAACCTCTTTGAATAATACTAATAATATTCACCTCTCTTCCCTAATTCCATTTAATAATTTTAACTCGTCTGATGTTGCGCCCCCTTTTGACGACCTTCACCCCATTCCTAACACTATCACTTTTGCCTCCTCTTTGCTAGCTCCCACCGATCATCCCTCCACTATCATCAATCTTTCTTCATATGATTTGGACCCTCCCACTCGTCATCTACTTGATAAAGGGTTCAACTTTGCCATTGTTCCTCATCATATCCCTTTTGAAGACCTGATATGTTCTATTGAATCCATAACGTAGAATCTTCCCACACATGAGGCTGAAAAAATTCGACAAGAATGTGGAAGAATTCTTTGTCTCTCCCAACCCCATAAACCAAACCTTACCAAATAAGAGTTCCAATTGATCCTATGCCTCAATGATAACCCCAATATCATCATCTTAAAAGTTTATAAGGGAAACACTTCAGTTATAATGAACACCTCCGACTATGAATATAAAATTAATGAACTTCTTTATTCTTCCTGCTATAAAATTTTGGCCAAAAACCCAATTAATTACATAACCAACCTTGTTACTAAAGCCATAAAATCCTCCTCTCTCAACCCCACCATTCAAAAACGCCTCATTCCTCACAACCCACAAACCCCTAGGATCTATGGACAACCTAAAATTCATAAAAAAAAATATCCCCCTCATACCTATAGTTAGTGCTATAGGTGCCCACACTCATTCCTTGTCTCGCTTTCTTGTTGACAAACTTCAATCCTTCATTGGACACACCCCCTCCTTCATTAAGGATTCCACCAATTTCATTGTTAAAACCAACAATCTTCATCTTAACGAACATGACATCATGGTCGGTTTCAATGTTGTGTCCTTATTTATCAAAATTCTGGTTCTTGAAACTATTGACATTATCTCTAAACCAGTTGAATCTAAAACTCTTAACCTTATTCAAATTTGTCTGACCTACACCTTCTTCACCTTCAAAGGTAATTTTTATGAACAAACGGAAGGCATTGCCATGGGGTCTTCCTTGTCTCCCATGGTCGCCAATATTTTCATGGAACATTTCGAAACTCTAGCCATAAAATCTTGGGATCTCAAACCAAAATTTTGGTTCCTCTTTGTCAATGATGCCTTCATCATTTGGCCTCATGGTCAGTCCTCCCTTAATGCCTTTCTCCAACATCTCAATAACATTTCGCCCCAATAAAGTTTACGATGGAAATGGAAAAGGATAATTCTCTTCCCTTCTTGGATGTTCTTGTTTCTCGAGTGCCTAATGGCTCTCTCACCCACCATGTTTATAGGGAAATGATTGATACTGGTCGATATCTTCATGCTCAATCCCATCATCATCCTGCCCAAAAATCTGCGGTGCTTAGAAATCTCATTTCCAGAGCTAATCGCATCTCTGCTCCCCAATTTCTTGATCAAGAAAAGGCCCACCTAATAAAATCCTTTGTTTCCAATGGGTATTCGATCTCCCAAATCAACAAAGCCTTCCATTCAACCCTAAAAACTAATGCTAAAATTTCCCCTTCCTCATCGCCTCCAACCCTCATTTCTTTACCCTATATCCAAGGCACCACTGATCAAATCTCAATTTTTTTAGTAAAAAAGAATACAAAAGCCCTATTCAAAACTTATAAAACTCTTAAACAACTTTACTGGAATGCCAAAGACAAGTCAGACCCAATGTTGGGCCCATGTGTTTACGAAATTCCCTGCTCTTGTGGCAAATCATGCATCGGTCAAATAGGAAGGTCATTTAAAGCCCGACTCAAGGAACATATTACCGACACAACCCACAACCCACAACCGCACCTCTAAATCGGTTATCGCTGAGCACTCCTTTAATTCCAAACACTTTATTTGTTTTGATCAAACTAAAATTCTAGTCTCAACACCCCACTACACCTCGTGCATCAATAAAGAGGCTCTCGAAATTGAAAAACACACAGATAATTTTAACCAAGAGGACGACTATAAACTTAGTCATTCTTGCAAGCATATGATATTCTACGTCATTTGAATTTTTCACTTTAATCTTCTCCTCCTCCCTTCCTTTGTTTTTCCCCTCCCTATTTTTCAATTTATTTTATCTTCTTTTATTATCAATTATTCAATTTAACTTTATTTAACTAAACACAATTTTAATTTTTCTTTTAATTTCTTCTTCTTGTTAATTTTTTTATTCTTTCAATTTAATCAAACATAAATATTAATTTTTCTTATTAATTAATTATTTATTTAGACTTAATTTTCATTAAACTTAAATTTGATACTTTTATAACTTATTATTTTTTCC
>SNQJ01S0073387.1:20069-37683 GCA_010110895.2 Picea sitchensis | reverse complement strand
CCAATGAAGTGGACAACAGGGGTATGCCAAATAGCTTAGTTTGGCCATTGTTGTCTAGTCTTTGTTTGTATGAGGTTTGAGTGATAAAATATTGTGTGTTATGCACTCTGTCAGCTTGCATTCGTTAAGAATCACCCACTTCTTTAGCAATGGCTAAATATGGTTTACAATATCAAATTTGTCTTCATCTCATGAGCCCTAACACATGAATTATTTGCTGACATTGGATTTGATGTTTGAGTTCCATGTTTAGGAATACTGTGAGTTTTCATTTTTGAGGACCTGCCTACTTGTAACAATGGTTGTTGCTGACGTGTATTCTATGTCGGTGTCCGTTATTTAACTCACTACTTTTCCAACATTTCATTTTACGTCCCACTGAAATGCTAAAAGCACAATTGTTTGATAAAAATCACTCATGTCTTTTTAAAGATTTCTGGAGAAAAAAAAATGCAGCCACATCACACACAAACATGATGGAATCAGATTAAACTTAGAAGCTGCTTCTTTTTACTACAGAAGAAACATTTATTTACAAATATGGGATAGCAAGAATCTTCCAGCTTCCCACAATGCCTTAATTACAAATAAAACAAAAAAAATTGCTTGTTGGTTGGATGTCCTGCTATACAATTTAACAACATTAGAAGTTGAAAAAAGATATATTAAAGTAGATAGATAGTTAAAGGACAATGTAATATGCTACATTGTAATTGGGTTTTTGTGTTTGAGGTTGTTTGGAGAATGTATCTGTGCCATGAATTTCTATCAAAAAAGAGATAAAAGGCATTTTTAAAATCCTGCTATACAATTTTAATAATATTGAGAGTTGAAAAAAATACATCAAAATAGATAGTTAAAAGGCAATGTAATATCCTTCATGGTGATTGAGTTTTTTGTGTTTAAGGTTTTATGGAGGTTGTAATTGTGTTTCTGTGTTTGTCTCATTTAACCACTGACACAAGAAATGAAATAAGGTTCTCCATTGCATATCAAGGATGATTCTCTTTTTCACTTTTATCATAAAAAGGTCTAGTAGATTGATGAGCACACATGGTTTCCCTGCTCGATAGATGATAAACCAAATCCTAACATCTATTATTTTTGGTGGCTTATACTTGTTTGTTTTTCCACATATGAAATATGTCGTTCAAAAGTTAAGAACTTAGCCCTGTATAGAAATAGTCGTGCATTGTGGCCTTCATTTCTGCTATTGAGGTCTTCCATGAGATGTTGAAGCTGCATATCATTGGGTTTTGGATGGTCCTCCATATTGTTGGAGTTGGGTGTGACAATCATTGTTTCTTTTGATTAACAAGTATTTAATCATATTTTCCACCATTACCTTATAGCCTACGACCAAGGCCAGACTTCACACTCGACTTCAAGGTCAAGAATGGTAGGTCTGCAAGATGTTGGATCTAGGTGCAACAATTATTCCTTATATTGCCACCATTATCGTAGCTTATGAGTGAAGTTGGACTTATTTAGCAAATCTTCACAACTCAACTTCATGGTTGAGAATCGTAGGTCTCCTAACTTATTTCATAAACAGATCCTTTAGAGTCAATTCCATTGGTAATTCTACTGGTGACCTCATTCCATGATTTCCTAATATGCATGAGGGTCATTTCTATGAGCTCTTTAAGTGAAAGTTTCATTCTACTTAGGATGGAGAAAGTTGCAGGTATTTTGAGTTTGTAAAGATGAGTGGATTCAACTTCCTCCAACAACCCAATGATCACTTATGCATCATAATCAAGTTCCACCATCTTGCATCAACATATTTAACAACCTAATGTTTTCTTGTGAGTTTCCTTCCACTATCAAGCTATGAAGTTGAAGTTATATTTATATCAATGTTCAAATGTGTTGAATTCTTGTAGTCTATTCAGTTATTATAAAGGGCATAATGGGATGGATCCCTTTAAGTCGTCTAATAGTGATTTCACATTTTTTTAACAAAAATGAATGATTTTGTTTTGAAAGGGGATTGTGATCAAACCATCTAGTAGAGAAATACAAAATTTATAATGTAAGATTGTCTTAAGGACTTCAAAGTTCTTCAAAATTTCAACAGAATTGCTTCTTGTTTGTACTATTTTTGGAACTGTAGCACTAGAGCTAGCTACCTTGGCTTGTATATAGCCTTAAATATTGTTCTACTAAATAACTATCTTGTAGAGCACCACAAATTTCAAATATTATTGGGTCTTTTTTTATCTCTTAGACACTCCCGAAAGAAAAATCCCAACCTTTAGTGCGAGGGAAATCCAAAGGAAACTATTAAGTGGGTCACTAGCTGTCACCTATATGACTTACTCCTCCTTTAGGCTTGGAATGACTGAGCCAAAGGGGGGGATCCCATGTAAATATATCAAGTCCTATTAGCTATAATTCTGAGACATAAGTCAAGTAAGGACTATATATGGTATCACAGAGCACACTTAAAATCTAGGCAATCAACAAGCAAACTAGTTACCACTTCACATTCAAGATCCGAGCAGAACAATCGTAGGTTGGGCAGGGAAACAAAGCTCTAAATTTCGAAAGTGATTCCACCCAGGGGGCCTCTCACTTCCGAACTCCCTGTACATATAGTAGTCCAATTGATCTCACAAACACTAGAACACATAGAGAGGGGATATCTTCCCCTCTTGCTCTGAGTGCAACCTCGTGCTGAACTCTTGTGTTAGAGGAGCTTTCATGGCACCTCCTTCTACTATTGGATTTTTCACACCCTAATAACTTCTAGTTGGTTTATGGCCTTGGATACTTTACTGTCCACCCTACAACCAAGGCCCTATGCCCTAGTCTAAATGTTGGTTTGCTATAAATAGAATATGTCTAGTAAATTTTAAGATTAAGTGTGTTTGAGGCTATTGATTACTCAAGGTTGTGGTCTTTTTGTGCTTTGTGAAAGATAATTCTTCTTGATGTTTATATGCGTAAAGTTATTTTTGCAATGTTTAGTGAAACATATATGGCATCATCAATTTGTTTTGAAAATAAGTTACTCGCAGCCAACTCTCAATGTTCACTAAGAATGTATTTTATTTTTAAACACAATAAACGATGCAGGTTATCTTCAATACCATAGTCAACATTTCAAGCTATTCATCAATAAATCAATCACGGGCCAAGAATATTCTGTTGTGAATTATGCATACTATAACATTTTCTTCCTCCACAAGAATGTTGGTTAACACATATAAGTTGTTACTGATAGAAAACCCCTTAATCCAAAGTGTTGATATGAACACCCTCAATATATTGGCAAATATTGATAGTGAACCCAAAATTATATGTGTAATATAATAATCCATTGGACATGTATTCTAATGTTGTAATAAAAGTATGTGACAGTTGTGAAGCAGACACCAAAACCTTAGCCCAATCCCAAAAGAAAAACTCAGTATCATAGACTAAACTTGATAGCAATCCGTCCTTTGAAAAAAAAAATAAGGAATCAAAGGATTAGGTCACTGATCTGTATGAAAAAAAAAACTGAGCTGACGAATAGATTTTGATCCTTAAAATGATGCCAATGATACAATAACATGATTTATTTCCAGCAAACACTGATGTAATTAATACACTTCAACAATCCCTTAACTGAAATATTATCAAAAGAGGTGTGAAATGATTTGTATACTAGAGTGGTCCACTATGACCCCTTTGAACCTCAGGATCCTTAAAAAATATGACAGTTTAAATCAACCTTTGAGGAAATTTGGGTGGCTAAAAGGTTTGGTAAGAAAAGTGTTCACAATATTTCTGAAAGATAGTCCAATGAACAAATGTTTGTCTATCGCTTTGTCTACAATATTTTGGTTTGACAAAGATTGGATAGAAGATGAGAGGGAAAATTTGTTAAAGGGGTAAAGAAAAGATTTCTTTGATGAACTTGTGACTCGTGTCAACCCTCGGCTAAATATTATTGAGATCGATTCATGCAATAGGAAATAACTCTTGTTCATGTAACCTATGTGAGTGTTTGCAACAGTGGAACTAAGATCAGATCGAGAAATGATATTAATGGTGTCTAGGGCTGCTAAAAATTCATTGTAATAGTTTTGAACTCGACACTTAAGACAAAAATTTTTTGAAAGTGATGCTACAGATTTGGATGTGTTCAAAGGGAACTTAAGACGATTCTATCAAACCCACTCTAAATAAAACCCAAATTACCTGTTGCAAACCTTTGCAGAAAAATATACCGAATGATGATGGACAGAGGTAAAGATTTGGAGAAATGATGGATTGCTTGGGAAGTTTCAGTAGGTTATTTGACAACTGGACACACCTAAGGCAAAAAATGATCCTTGAGGTGAATGATTTTCTTCAGATCCAACAATGAAACCCTGCAAAGAAAAATTAAGATAAATCAGGCTTCTTTACTTGGGCTTTAATGGGATGATATGTTGATTCAAGGAATCGTTTGGCAGCTTGATCTCTTTGCCCAAGTGATTTGGAAACATAAAACGACGCAATGATCCATTGGAGGAGATAATCTTAAGCTTTTAAACCTTGACAATTTGGGATTAAATGCATATTGACCCTAAATGCCAATTAGGGTTAGAAGTTGAAGATCTTGTTGATATTATGGTAGCTACATGAGGTATTTACCTCCACGTGTAAACCTGGTGAGAATAGTATATTCTGGGAATCAAGAAGAAACCCTAATTAGTTGGCTAATAACCTTAGAAGACAAGTTAGCTCAAGATGATAATTTGTATTAGGTTATTAGCCTCCAAGAGAAGAAGTCGACTAAAGGGAATGTTATATATTGGTTAAATTAGCACCCAGAATGAGAATTCGGCCCAGGCAGTCTGCCAGAAATAGTATAAATACATGAGGCCAGTCTTCATTTTGGCCAATATTCTCAGAATTGCAGAAGCACACTTGTGTGCACTGCAGTTGGCCAGTTTGTGCATAGGTTTGGAGAAGAGTTGTTGTTGCAGCCGCTGCAACTAGCAGATTTTAGTTTTGGCTTGGACTCTCTCTTGGTTATGGTTTGGGCTCTCTGATCATCTCTTGTTACTCTTTTTTGGTGCGCTATCCTTGGAGAAAGATGTGCCACCTTTGTTTGGCTATCTAGCCTAGGGTTTTCTTCCGGAATGATTCTCTGTCAAGGTTAAGGTGCTCGGGGGTGGCTTCGGCCTATGGTTGGGTGACAATATTGCTATATTGTCTATGGTTAAATGAGCACATCCATTACTTTCTAACAGGTTAATGTACCTGTTCCTCTCAGTATTTATATTGTATTTTTTTTTTAAATACCTACAACACAGTCGTTATTGCGACGTCTTGGATTGTCTCTCCCATAGAAACCACATCGGTGATGATACCTCTTAACGTCTCTCTTTCCACGTCCAAGACGTCTCTCTTACCACCTCCAAGACGTCGCTCTTTCCACCTCCAAGAGTGTTGCTCCCATAGCAACCATGTCGGAGCTGATACCTCTTAACGTCTCTCTTTCCACCTCCAATACGTCGCTCTTGCCACCTCTAATACGTCTCTCTTGCCACCTCCAAGACGTCACTCTTGCCATGTCCAATACATCGCTCTTTCCACGTTCAATATGTCTCTCTTGCCACCTGCAAGACGTTGCTCTTGCCACATTAAATACGTCTCTATTTTCACGTCCAGGATGTTGGTCTTGCCATGTCCAAGACGTCGGTCTTACAATGGCTATATGGGGTTTGGACGGTCAAATTTGAGATGACATGTGTCTGCATGAAACGTCACAATAAAGATGAAATCTATTTCTTTGGAAAAGTGATGTCATGTGAAACGACATTTGAGGGGGTCTGTTGTTTGTCGTTCTCCCGACAATATAAAGTGGGATTTGCGTCGAATGTGCCGTCGGAATTTGACCCAAATGTACTAGTGCATGGAGGGTTTTTGTGGATGGACAGACTTATCCCAATCGATGCCAAGTTAATTGCTAAGCTTACAGGACTACCAACGAATGGGGTAAAACTGAAGCAATATCTTGATGAAAAAAAAAAGAGAAGGTTATTGTAGAGTAAGTGAAGGAAATGTTTGGAACAAACAAATGCAACATAGGTATGATAATTAAGAATATCAATGACCCAACTACCAAATTTGCAATAAAATTGATGGCCTGCAAGCTACTTAAAAAGTGTCGCAAATAAGAGGTACCTAGAGGAGTGGTCACAGCAGCTGTGCAGTGCGCAAAAGGAACAATTTTAAGTTGGGAACCATATCTACTCAATTTATTCCCGGAAGACTGCAGATATGTGCAGAATGCTGGAATAGAGTTCCACTTTTTTTGCATGTTGATTTTGATAGCCTTGGAGGCATGGGAAAAACCAAAGTATTCATTTTTTTGTGATAGAAGAGGAAAGTGTGGTGCAACAAGATATGAAACCTTGTGACACAACACAGATGATAAGCAAAGAAAATCCAACTCAAGCATTTTTTGCATGTACATTCAAGAGATGCAGGAGAAAATTGCAGATACATGGGTAATTTCACCTGAAGTGGTGAAGGAACATGAGAGGATAGCTAATTTTAAGGCATATAGGCACAACATAATGATACAAGCTAGAAGATACCCTAAGAAGGCATGGCTAAACATGACGTATTGCATAATAGAATAATAAGTACAATGGGTACTAGCAGAATGGCCAGATCAATGGAAGGTGTCAGTAGCAGTCAAAAAAGGAGCGAAGGGAAAAGAACAGGCAGAAGTTGGCACATCACAGAAGTCTAGTAGCACAATATAAAATACTAGAAAAGCATCAAAGTGCACCAAATCAACAATCACTGGTACAACAAAAAATAAGCCAAGGAAGAAGGAAACAATACCAAGAGCCTTAGTGCTACGAATTGAGGGCGTAAAAAGAACAAATGGAGAAGCATAGAAGAAAGATTAGATCCCAACCCATGAGACATAGGCTAGAAACATATCATAGATAAAGAAACTTTCATAAACAAAAAAGAGGAAATCAACAATGCATATGGGAGAACAGAGGAAGAAGTTGAAAGCGCAAAATAATCTCATTCAGCTCACAATCACTAAAGACGACGCAAAATTGGTAGCATATAAAGTCCAAGATAGAGGAGAAGATGCTTTATATGTCGTAAAATATCAAAGAAAAGAACTCACGAAGAATTTAATAGAAGTTAAATAAGTTCTGGGAGCTTACAAATCAATGTTGCACAACAGAGAAGAACAACACAATAGGCACCAATACAAGAGGGGAAGGAAACAGTGCAAAAGACAATAGTGGGAAGCGTGACATTCTAGATAAAACAAAGCATGATACAAGTCAATGAAGACACTGCGCAAAAACCTTTGAAGGATGTAGAAAAGATGGACTTGTCTCTATCCAATATACCAACCAAAGTGTTGTATAAGTTTTAGATGAGCGTCGCAAAAGAAGTTCAATCCAGAGCCAGGAAGGATGCAAAAAAATTGGAGACAACTAAGGAAGAAAATGAGGTATTAGAAATAGATCTCAAATAAGTGCATATCAAACGTGAGGAGGAAAAACAACACGTAGACAAAATGGATCAAATACTTGAGGAAGTCTTCCAAACGATTCTAGACAACACACTAGTAGGGGAGCTCAACGTGGAATAAGAGATAACAAGAATAGCGCAGATGATGGATAGTTATAAACAAGAGATAATAGAATTGGTTGGGAAGCTGACACCATCCACCCCTCCCAAAGTCAGATCGGAGAGGGAGAAATAGACAACAAAACACACAGATATTATCACGATGGAAGTAAAAGAAATAAAATAGCTCTACAAAAGGATCGCGCAGATATGGACAAGCCTAGCAGAAGATGGACGAATCCAATAGTTGGATCAAAGGGAAGAGAAGTTGAATATCGTAGTTAAATATTTAAAGAAAAAGCAGAAGGCAATGTATATATTGGAGAGAATGAAGGCACACAGGAAATGAAAAATCTGCAAGTAGAATTAAAGACAATCCAAGAAGAAAGACAAACAAGATAGGCTCAGTTGGATCCACTTCAAGAGCAAGCAGAGAAGATGATAACAGATTTGGAAACAGAGAAAGGAAGACTGGAAAAAACACACTCATAATGTATATAAGTGTTGAAGGAGCACATAACAATGTAGGTGGTGGAGACCTTGACATAAAAAAGTGTGCAGACAAAGACACAAGTAGATGCACTCACAAAGAAGTTCCAGGCATTGGAGAAATCAGTGTAGGAGGCACACAAGGCCTGGGTGGATTGGGATGAGCCACAGGTTAGTGTTGGGGTCCTGTTGGAGCAGGAAATTTTGGGGTAAGGTTTGAGATACAATGCAAAAACCAAGGCAAAATGGATGGAGAGGGAAAAGGAAGTAGTGCGTCAGGAACAAAGGAAAATAAGCATGACAAAATCAGGGATTAGTGCACGAAGGCAGTTAGAATGTGGACAAGTTGAGTCCAATTAGAATTAGGGTTTTGGAGTATGATTTAAGGGTCTTTACCCATATTTTTAATATAAATAGAGGATGTATGAGGCAAATAGGGGATATATTGATTTATCTTATCTTGAGTTTGTCTAGTTTCGACGAGGTTGAGTTCAGTCTTGAATAAATTTTCAGTCGTAGTACTATTTTTGTTAAGAGATGCAGAGCTCAGACTGAGTTTGTTTTTGAGATGTAATTGAGATTCAGGTCGCAAGCTGTGGATCTTGGTGTGACTCTGATCAACCTCACCGGTACTAAACCCATGATGTAATGCACACAACGTAGGACCTTTTTTATGAAGAATAATAAATAAGTAGAAGACCTTTGTGGACGTAGCCTAGGGGGGGTGAACCATGGTAAAAATGGCGTCTCTATGTTTGTTATCTCTTATGTTTTGATTTTATATGATTGATAATAAATGAATGAATTTGTTGAAGTTTATTTACAACGCGCAATAGAACAATGTGATGTTTTCTGTAGAATGGATGTTATTGAATGGAAAAAATAGTAGATCTTATGAATGATGGTATGGTAGAATGAATGTTGAAGTAAAATAAGTCTAATATGCCTAGCATTCCCATGAGTTCCATCCCTTCCATGATTGCAGACACTTGGGTGATGCAATCACCCATAAGCCATCTTGGGTGAGACTACACTATGCACTCTGTGCGCAGTGTTGCCTTTTGGTTTCCGAGAGGGGTCGATGGTTTCTACGTTTTTTTTGGAGAAATGAGGTAGAACCCGGGTCATCCCATACATCCAATACCTATGTCTAATGCCCAATGCACTAGGGAACAATTCCCAACAAAACTTGCACTTGGAGAATATGCTCACGAGTTTGACAACCCGCCTCTTCAACAACAAATCTCTCACCTAGAGAGACTACTCATGGGCCTGACAACCCGCCTCTTAAACAAAAATACATTGGTTACAAAACATAGAACCCCTTACAAGATATTCTCTCTATAGATAAGGTAATATTCAGATTTTCCAAATATTCCGACCCCTTCTTCCCACGAGAAAATGACTAAATCCTCCTCTGCATACATGCAAAATGAATAATAATTCCCCCTAGGATACACTAAGGCCAACAGTATATATTTCATTCCTTAAACTCAACACTTTTCACCTTCAGAAGCATATTTAGCCACTTGATGACTCGTTCCCTACCCTAAAAAAATTAGGATAAAATAACTATCCATAACATACACTTTTCCAGAAATATTATAAAACATTCCTTACGACTTAAGTCCCTCCTTTTTTCCCCTTTTTCAATGGATTTACCCCCCGCCTCTTTTTGTATGATATATATACACACATTGATGTAATATTATTAATAATTGTGATTACATTTACATGGATAGATGCACTGGCCTATTTTCATCCCCGACTCACCAGCCTCATAACCACACAGAATCTTCGATCTAATACATATACAACCATATATATATATATACTAGACTTGGTGCGCACTCCCAGGTCATCCCTGTACACTTACTCAAGTGCACACAACATTGTGAAATATGCACACCCTTCCTTTGATGTGCAACCATGCACATTTACCCAGGTTCCTACATCACTATGAAATTTGCACCCTTTCTTTGATAACAATTCTCCACACACTATCCAGGTTTGCGTAAAACTACAACTTGGTGTCAATGGCTCACCAACCTATATGTACATTTACAATTAGTATCAATGACTCACAAACCTATATGTACAATTACAAAGGGACTGGATTAGGGACATTACACTTTCTTACTCCTTTGATATGACAGATTTTGGTACTCTGCATTATTTTGTGGGTCTTCAAGTATTACCACTTTCTGATGGATTTTTCATTTCTCAGTCTAAATATGTGATGGATATGTTGACACATTTTAAGATGGATAATTTCAATCATTGCACTACTCCTTTTCAACCTGGAGTAAATCTTACCAAAACTTGTCAAACACCCGCAATCAATGCTACACTTTACCAACAATTGGTCAACCTGACATTTCCTTTGTTGTTAGTGTGGTTTCTTGGTTCATGTAGGACCCCAAAGAAAGAAACATGATTCTTTATCTAAAGGGTACCATTCATTTTGGTATCAAGTATTGTCGAAGTTCAAATTCACTGGTCAGCTATACCGAATCCTAATGGGTTGGAGACAATGATTATCGGAAGTCCACTTTTAGCTATACATTTCACTATAACACTAGACCTTTGGTGTGGTCGTGCAAGAAATAGAAGGTAGTCTCTTTTTCGAATACATAAGAAAAATATAGTAGCATCATTCAAGAAGGTACTGAAGCAATATGGATTCACCAATTTTTGGGAGAGCTTGGCCTTATTGTTCAAACCTCAACTACTATCTACTGTGATAACCAACATGCTATATAGGTTGTTGAAAATCATGTTGCTCACAATAAGATGAAGCATTTTGAGTTCCATGTTCATTATTTGAGATAGTTGGTTCATGAGAATATTGTTTCTCTTGAATATTGTAGAACTGAAGATCAAGATGTTGATATTTTCCCCAAACCTTTAGCTAAAGTTAGGTTTATCAAGATTTTCATGATGCTTGGGATTTAGGAAGCTTGAATTATGGGGGGGTGTTCTAGTGACGTAATTTAACCTCCTGAAACTCTAGAGTTGTGAGTTGATGGGGGTGTGATGGAACATCAAGCATTGATGGATCACACATTTCCTGGGTCCAGTCGGTCAAGACATCGACCTACATATGGATACATTCGGTTAGACGATCGACCAACACATGACACCAGTTGGTCGAGTAGTCGATGTGTCAATCTATCGGATAGTTGATCAATGATCTAAGATAATCAGGAAATGGATCGATCATCCCAACAATCGACTATGATTTGGGCAGATAGCTGGTCGGATTGAGTCCTGTCAAGATGAATCAACCGAGAATTTTTTTTGGAGTCAACTCTAACAACTAATGGTTACATGTGGACAAGATCTTCCAGATTCTATGGAAGTTGGTTAGATCTTGAGACTATAAAAGGAGGCCCCTTGGGTCATTATATATCAATGGATATTGTGCAATATATCATGCAGATCAAGATGTGCAACATGCACTGTGATGTTCAGATCACAATGTGCCCTGCATAAGTGTTGTAATGGTGTCTTTAGACACCACCCTTATCTTCAAAAAAAATTGTTCCTCTTCGATTATCAACACTATTGTTTACTCTGTTTCATGTCATGTTCAACCCTATTCCCCAACATAGAGTAGATAGGAATGTCATCCATAAATACCAATACAAACTTATCTAAGTATTTACTAAAATTGATGTTCATAAGACACTTGAATGTCGTCAGTGCATTGGTAAGTCCAAATGGTACCACAATGAACTCATGATGATTGTACCTTGTTTTTAAGGTTTTCTTATGGATATCCTCATCTTTAATCCTGACATGATGATATCTTGATCTCAATTCAAATTTTCAAAATACTTTTCACTTTAGAATACAAATCATCAATTCAAAGTAAAGGGTAGTTGTTGTTCACTGTCACTTTGTTCAACTACCTATAATCAATTCATAATCTAAGAGTACCATCCTTTTTCTTCACAAACAATATTGATGCTCCCCAAGGAAACACACTTGGTAAAACATAACCTTTGTCTAACAATTCTAATAGTTTCAATTTCGACTTTGTCAACTTAGGTGTACTCATTATGTACAAAACTCTTGATATAGGTGAAAAACCTAGCATAATTTCAATTGAGAAATCAATATCTCTCTTAGGAGGTAACCTAGGTATCTCATATGGAAATACATCCTTAAATTCTTGAAGTATTAGATAGTCCTTAAACTTAGACTCTTTGTTTTCTATTGACTCAAATACATTACTTGCGTATAACTAGCATCCTTTTTGGAAACTCCTTTTTAGTTGTAAGGCTGAAATATATATAATAGAGATATATCTCAGAGTACCTTTCACCAAACTTTGATTCCCTTCATCATCTATACCCTCAAAATTATTATTGGAGCAATCCAACCTTACTTTATGTGATGCCAACCAATCCATGCAAATTAAAACATCATACGAACCTGAAGGTAAAATATTCAAATTCACCCCTGTAAGTAGTCCATTCATTTCCACTGAGCAATCTTCTATCAACTCACTGATTTTCTTCTTAAAATTTGTAGCCAACCAAACTAACCAAAATTTCTTATGTTTTCACTTTTTAAGAACACAAGACTCAACAATTTTAGGTGCAATGTAGCTATCATGAGATCTTGGGTCAATTAAAATATAAATAGCATGCTTAGCAATATTACGATAAACTTCGACCATTGAATCTCAGTGATGTTCTTATCGATCCTCTAATGAAACATATATTAAAATAGTCTTTTCTACACCATTCATTGGTGTAGCATCATGTATATTGTAGATAGTCTTATTAGTTTTTTTCCTATGATGACAATCCCTGAGTAAACTCTATTCTCTACATCACAACACTTCAAAGGCACTTTCCAAGGCTCCCTTGGCTTTCCTACTACTAACTATGTTGGTTTATTTCTACTTTGAGGTGGAAAATTTTGGTGGAAGCTACTTCATGCAAAATAGTTTGACTTAAAACTTATTGATTGATTCTTTTATATTGTTGAGGCTTAAATCATTTCTTCCTCTATTTAAACTTCTCCTTTTTATTTTCTTTCCAAATCTTGTTAAATTTTGGTTTATTTTTGCTTTATTCATATCAATAATTAGCCTTTCTTATTATCTCATCAAGAGTCTTGGGCTCATCAAATTCAATCATGTCTTTGTAATATTTAGGAAACCACTAAGGAAATGTTGAATTTTCACTTTTTCATCTTTGATATATGGAACTTACCTTAATAGTTCTATAAATTTACTTGCATAGTCACCCATGGTTGACTGACCCAATTTCATTTTATGAATTTTTTTAATTTTGGCATCAAAATACCTCTCTGACAAATATTTATGATGAAAGTACTTTTTAAATAACCTCCGAGTGATTTTCATTTCATTGATATTTTTTACATTCTTGAGATCTTCCCACCAAATGGATGCATTGTTGTTCACGTTGTAAATGACCACTCTATCCTTCATGTTTCTAAAGTAATCGTGTACTTGGAAATTATTCCTCATTACAAGAAGCCATGCCTAAACTTCCTCACTGGACCTCACCTCACCAGTAAAGGTAAGTGGTTTTATCTTCCAAAATTCCCCTTATAAGTAACCTTTATAAAATTTCTTCTTCTTGTGCCTAGAATAAGGTTTTGATCCATTGCTAAAGGAATCATAAGAGGTAGTTGTATATTGGCTTGAATAATTTGATGTAGTAAAGGTATTATCACTAGAGGCCTAAGTATTAATACTATGAGACCTCTTCCTTGAAAGGATTTTACCAATGTTACTTGATACCAATCCTTAATACATGTTTTTTTGAACCCTGGTCACATTTTGTAATAAATAAACATTTTTTTCATTATGTTCCTCTTGATCTTTGATAATATTCTCATTATTTTCTTTTCAATTATGAAGTTCCACCCTCAGACTTCTTATAGTATCTACCATGTCTGAAGAATTCTCCACATCACTCCTTTCATTATTCTCATTTTCATGGACGCATGGTGGATCTTCCATGATCTCTTTCTCTCTCTCTCTAAAAACAAGTCAAGATAAGGTGTTAGATTTTCCAAAACAAATGTTGACATCATTTTCATCCATATCTTGAACCCGTATATCCCTTGAGTGTTGTAATCAAGTTATGATACCGATTATAATGTACCCTCTTACTAAAACATCAAAACAAGGGATTAAAAACAGTCTATGCAAAATTCATTCAACCATGTTTATTCAAAACATAAATTTGCTTAGGGAATATTTAATGGAATAAAAATCCTAGGCATGTATTTTTTTTTATCTCCTTCATTGAAGATATTTAAACCATAGACCACCATAGATAGAAAAAAACTATGGGATTAGATGAAAGTCACATTCCCCCTTAGACACTCAAATATTTCAGTAATAAAAACTATCCAATAGAAGTTCACAACAAATATGGTATAACGATTGGGAATGAAAAGAATTCTGAGGTTTTATGAAATGCCCAACATGTCATTTTTACTCTCTATCAGAGTTCAAATGCTTCTTGTTTGATGGACTCAAAACACACTTTAAAAGTGTTAGTTTTATCTACTAATGAAGATTTGTACAAAATACCAATAGAGCCTACCAAGACTTTCTTTATTTGTTTCCTAATGCAACAACGACTAGGCACCCAAAACCATATTTCCAAGATGAGAGGAATGGATTCCAAGGTACCATAGATGGAGAATATGATGATAATAATATATTATTTTGGTTTCCAGTAGAAAATATTCAGGTGGATATGGTCTATTAGTCAATTCATTGATGTTAAGCATGTTGAGTTCAAGCTATGATGCACTTCTAAGATACCTAGAATCTTGATTTATCATCTTTTCGTCATGGCATATTCTTTGAATATAAATAATTCTTTTTTATTGAAAAGGTAAAGAGTTTTTAGTTTTGACACTTAATAACCTGCAACTCTCCAACATGACATATTATTCAAATAGAAAACATTCACTTTAAATTGAAAAAGTAGAGGTGTTACACTTTTGATTGTGAAGAGCTTTGTGTATAATGACTAATAAAATGCACACCATTATTATTTTTGGGTTGTTATATTATTTGCAGTGAAATTATAGTCAAGGTGGATCGAATAACAACCGAAGTCAAAGGTTGAGGTGGTTCAACTGGGTAAAGACATAGTTAAAGGTATAAACAACAACTTGAAGGTTGAGGTGGTTCGACCAGGTAAATATGAATTCAAAGACATCAACCACAAGTCAAAGACATCGACAACAAGTCGAAGGTTGAAGTTTCTTTACCAGGTAAATTCAAAGAGGTCAACCGATAAGATGTCAATAGGCAGACATTTGGCAACTGACTGAAGACAGAATGAAGGCCAAGTGGTAGTCAACTGGTCATCCAACTTGGTAATCGACTATAACATAATCTCAAGATTCATGGGATTTGTAGCCAATGATCTGCATGGATATGTAACCATTTTTGGGTGAATTTTCTTTAGGGTTTTGCCTACTATAAATTCTATAAAGAAGGCGTGTTGTAATTCTATAAAAGTTGATCTATGAATCAATCAACAATTATAGAGGTTTCTTGTCATGTAGTGGTAAGTGGAATTGGCTACATGGTTGTTCTTGTGTAATTCAAGAGGGTATGATGTTGATTGTTTCTTAAGTGTAAAATTTTATTCTAAATGAATAAGAAAACAAGAGAGAAGAATGCTCAAGGAATGTTGGTTTTCCCGGTTTGGGTTTCCAAGGTAAAATATCTATATATTGTGTGTTTGTTGTGTCATTTACTTTCTTTTTTATATCTTTCTTCCTCTCTTCTGCTAGGTTTAGCATGGAAGTGTTCCTCATTTCCTAACATGTGGTATCAGAGCTTGGTTTAACAACCTTGGATCTGAGCTAAACCCTAGGTTTAGTAAGAGTCATAAGTTAGAAATATTTAAATATTGTGTTAAAGAATGGCGAGCAACTGGAGAATAGAGATCGAAAAATTCAATGGCCAAAATTTTGAGCTTTGGAAGCTTAAAATTGAAGATCTCCTTATAGATCGAGAACAATGGGAAAAATTATGTCCAGGTACATGCTAATAGGTATATCGACGAAAGGGTGAGAGAAACTCGAGATAAGAGAAAGGAGTATGATTCGACTTTGTCTTACATATTCAGTATTGTTGAATGTCTCAGGTGAAGATTCAACCAAGAAATTGTGGGACAAGTTGGGGAGATTGTACCAATCAAAATCCTTGGTAAATAAATAGTTTCTCATAAAGAAACTGTATCTTCTGAGGATGAGTGAGGGAAGTTTGATGACAAAGAATTTAAATGTGTTTACTACCATTATAAGCCAGTTATCTTCTGTTGATATTAAAATCATTGAGGAGGAGAAATATTTTAGCCTATTATGTTCTTTTATAGACTCCCGGGATAGGTTATTCATGGTTATAGGGAGTAATACAACCACATTAACACTAGAATATGTGGTTGCATATCTACTGTTAGAAGAAATGAGAAGGAAGAACATGGAAGGATCGACCAAAGATTCTTTAGTGGTGAGAGGTTGATCGATTGACAAAGATAAAGGTAAATTCTCCGGTAGAAATTCTAAGTCAAAGGGTAGATCTAAATACCTTGTTCAGTTGACGAGAAGATGTTGGAAATGAGGTAAATTTGGGCATTACAAAAAGGACTACAAGTCGAAGCCAATGGAATTCAATACATGATCCGACGAGAATCAATCAACTGAGAGAAAGACGACTCCAGATAAGGGAGACATTGTGTACATGGCATTGACTAGTACACATTCAGATCAATATGTTTGGTTGATCAAATCAGGAGAATCCTATCATATGACACCACATATAAAAAAATTCTGCGAATATGAACAATATAAGGAGAATAAGTGTTCTTGGGGGACGACTCGACAACCAAAATTGTCGAACGAGTAAGATTTTGACTGATACTGCAGGATGGGAGGAGTAGAACCCTTACAGGTGTGCTACACATTCCAGGTTTGGAAAGAAACATAATATATGTCAGCAAGATGATTGATGTAGGGGTGAACACTCTATTTTAGAAGGATTCAAAGGTGCAATGGTATTAATGAAAGGAGTTCAGATTGGAACCCTATACAAGTTATTAGGGAGTGCCGACTTGACTAGATGCAACAACATCATTGTTCCTGAAGTCAACTCGACTTCGACTTGACTCGAATCTAATCTACTGGAAGGATTGACCAAATATTATTTAGTGGTGGGAGGTTGAACGATTGAAAAATATAAATGCAAATTATCCGGTAGAAAGTCTAAGTTGAAGGGTAGATCTAAATCCCTTGTTTAGTCGATGAGAAGATGTTGTAAATGACGTAAAGCTGGGGAATTACAAAAAGGACTGCAAGTCGAAGGCAATGGAAGTCAATACAAGATCCGACGAGAAGTAATCAACTGAGAGAAAGATGACTCCAAATAAGGGAGGCAATGTGTACATGGCATCCTGAGTTTATACTTTAAGGCTTTAAAGTATACCGTCGAGGCATCCAAGATAATTAAAGGGTAAAA
>SNQJ01S0073386.1:52537-63004 GCA_010110895.2 Picea sitchensis | reverse complement strand
TTGGTAGGGTGTGTGCGCGTGTGTAGAAGTAACAACACACCTAACTGTACGACACCACTCGACAACCAACAAGATGCAACCATGAATTTCAACACAAAAAGACTGGAAGCACACAACGAGTAACTGCCAATACACGACCATAGGCACAAGGTGCACAACACGAACATTCAGACATACTCGGGGTGCACAGTAAGAACACAGAGGGAAGAGTCCATGGTGTTAGGGTTACTATTTCTGCACAGGAAAGCAGGGAGTTTAGTCTTATGTCTTCTCGAAAGAAGATTAGACATGCTCCTGGCCGACTGCTCAGGCAGAAACTAGTAACCCGACCTAGAACAAGACGCAAGCAAGATGAACACAACAAGATAGTCCTCACATATCACAGTGACAACAAGTAATAATGCCCCTAGACATAGGCGTACCACTAGTAGCTATAAGCTGGAAGCGACACCAGGTGTTAAGTACAGTACAGTGATAGAGAGAAGAATCCAACAGTAGAGTTTACTATTTCTGCACAGAAAAGCAGGGCTTTTAGTCGTATGTCCTCTCGAAGGAAGATTAGACACGCTCGTGGCCGACTGCTCAGGCAGAAACTAGTAATCTCTGTTAGGTGTGTCGCAAGAGTGGAACCCTGCCTTTAAAGGGCCCGAGACTCTTGATACGACACGGGATTCTTTACGCACAAAAACCACACACAGACAGGTCTCCTAAAGCTACCAGGGCGTGACTATATCCCGCCCGACTCAAGCAAACCAGGAAAAATAACGATCTCGTCCAGGTACGGCAACAACTCAAGACAACCACTAATTCTATGGACGCGCATCTCCGAAGGACTCCAACAATGACCAACAATGTTGAGACAAGGTATTTTCCATGACTAACTTGGCACAAAAAAAAACACAACCAATTGCTCCATGATACTTAGTTCAAACCTCACAGATGAGGTGTTTTCAATATCAGCGGAATTTCGATAGCATTACCAAATAATACTCCCATTATAAAATGATTATAAAACTTAACATATTTGAATACAACTTCTAAACTTAAAAATAACCATTTCATTTGCATGAAATTAGCATAAATTTCTACATTTATTTATAAAAATAGCATAGAATTCTATAAATAATTCTTGTATGCATGTTATGCCACATCCATAAATTAATTAACATTCCTAAATAAACAATTACAATTTCCCAAACTATGCATAAGATAAGTTAATCACTTCAGCCAAAATCTATTATTCAATTATTAATATATATATTTACCCACGAGGAAAAGGTATAAGTAAGTACAATACTCCCCTACACATTCAACTACAAGCACATTCCAAATTAAAGGACATTACATTAACATCTCCTTTTTATGGCAGTCCATTACTTTCACTTAGATTGTATATAATTATCAAGATTTTAGGAACAAAAGCATAGCTATTCATTAACACAGATATATATATGGGACAACTGTGATGACTGCTTACACGCATTGAAATATTTAGTGTCTACAATTATGAAAGGACAATAGATCATCTTCACTAACCTCATCACTCCATCCCCTTATCACTATCATAAGAATTGGCATGACATTAACCCTTACGAGGTGCACTGACAATAAGATTTGCATTACATGATTGCTATTAACGAAGGAACTATAAATACCAGACCAGAATGAACATATAGATACCCTTATCCTAGTAGCGTTGCCATTTAAAATAATTACAGATTCGCTGGAAATGAATGGTAATTAGCCGAACGAGAAAATTTAGAGAAGGATATAACAATAAGAGAACCAGTAAGGTTATAAGTGGATAAGACACTTAATCTGAATTAAATTAAACCTTTGGTAACATATCTAAATAAATGACATCCTTTAAATTCCCATAACTAAAATGCCATCCTATCTATGAATTCTCAGAGACACTAAAACTCATGCATTTTTAGATATACACATTCTTGGATATATTAAAATGCAGATTTACTAAAACGCAGATCAAATGCATTTTTAGATATATATTAAAACGCAGACCTATTAAAATGCAGATACATTAAAACGCAGACATATGAAAGCTCATTTTTAGTTATATCAAACGCAGACCAACGCATTTTTAGATATATATAAAACACAGATAGAAATGCCCCATTTAAATCCAATAAGACGTAGACATTTACACAGTAACCACAGGTCAAAAATGTAGACCCTTATGAAAGCAACAACAAAACATTAAAACGCAGAGTAAAAGCACAAATCGCTCCATACACAGTGGCTAAAAACGCCCAGTAATCAGTGCAAAATCGCTCCATGCACAGGGGCAATAAAACGCCCAATAACAGGGCAAATCGCCCAATATCCAGTGGCTAAAGAACACCCAGTAATCAATGCAAATAGGCCCAATATATATGATCAACCACCAATGAAATATTTTCTCACTGTGGGTGATAAATATGCCCAAATACAATTGCAAAAAGCTCAATATACAGATGCCAAAACGTCCAATATACAGTGGCAACAAAAAATGCCCAGCAACCGTGCAAACACGCCCAATATATATGATCAACCCCCAATGAAAGATTTGCTCCCTGTGGGTGATAAATACACCCAAATACAATTGCAAAACGCTCAATATACAGATGCCAAAATGTCCAATATACAGTGGCAACAAAAAACGCCCAGCAACAGAGAAACACGCCCAATATATATAATGTTGTTGTATGTAATTAAAAACGCCCCATAAATAATTGCCAAAAGTGAAAACGCAGTCATTAACACATTCAATGCAGATCAACACCCAATATCTACAATGCATACCATAAAAAAAAACGCCCAACTCATACATTCTTCTCATGGCCAGAATGCAGCGGTAAAAAGTTCAGACAATTGCTAGAATACCAACAATATCCATCTCGGCTATTGCCAGAATGAAAAGATAACTAATAAAGACAAATTCAGCATACAAGACAACAAATCCCAACATCTACCCCACAAAAGGTTTCCAGGACAATAATCGTTGTATCATACAAAACGAACCACCATAGCTGAAGCAACATCTTAATATAATGCATCATAACCGCATAAGAAAACGACTAGACAGTTTACTCTACCAGAAATAAAATTTCATACCATTGCCTCTCACTTGTCTCGGATGACATCCCGCGCTCCATGCCGCTTCTGCTTGCCGACCGTAGAAATCTCACCGGTACCTCCCAGCCAATCGCTAGGGGTACTTTGCTTCCCCCTTAGCCCCCTAAGCCGCAAAGGGGCCACACAAGAACCAAAGATAAGACTAGCTTCTGAGATCGCCTCCAAGGCTGAGCTACCACTCCAACACAACAGAGATAAGCCCAAATCCTCACAAGCAATCCGTCAAGCCACAATTCAGTAGCGTAATGTTACGCTAACCGTTCATCCCCTCTTCCTTCTTTTCCCCTTATTTTATAGAAAAATTGAGACCCACCTCTTTCCTAAATCATTATTAAATTAATTTTTTAATGACAAACCTCTAAACATTCTCTGCCATCCAATTGTCACTCATCCCTATGGTTCTCCAAAAATTAATTTCTTTTTAATAATTAACAGACTCGATTCCCTCACCCCCCCAAAAATTGCTCCTTAAATTACTCCTAGGGTTCCTAGATCCCCTCTCAAGCTTTTAATAACTTTCCTAAAATGAAGTTTCTGATTTTTAGTAACTCCTTAAATGTTGATTCCTTTTCGCTTTTTACCCTATGTCTCCTACTTTCCAATATTAAGTTTTCTTTAATACTAGTTTCCTTATTTCTATTAATTGTTCATTTCCTCTCTTTTTTTTGTTTATTTATTTATTTTTATTTTATTATTTATTTATTTTTAAACCCAAAATGATAAATCACTATTAATCTTTTCATTGTATTTCTAACATCCTAGCTTTTATACTCCCACACTTTAATAATTTTAATTCTTCTTTATAATTTAAAAGCCATGGGTTTCACTTAATTTAACTCCCTCATTACTTTACCCCCTTAAATTTTAAGAAGATTTTAGCTAACACTTAGGAGGTTTTAGTTTACGTTCTTAAGTTTATTTATTTATTTTTATTTTTTTTGGAGGGTCTTCTCTTAAGGCTAATCAATTTTTTTTTATCTTAGAGGTGTTTTAAATTTGGGTTCAGATTTGAGCTGGGCAACAATTAACTAGGGGAGTCATTTTAAAAGTGTTATCACGCGTTAAGGTCTTAGGGTCCTCTAGGTTGTCTCATCATCACCTTCAAAGCGACATGCTCTTCAGGACGCACTACGTGCTCCAAGGGTGCCACCCGCCTCGTTTTCTTCTGTTGCGTGACGTGCCCTTCAGGATGCACCACGTGCTCCAAGGGTGCCACTCGCCAACTCGTGTTTCTTTTGTGCGACGTGCCCTTCAGGACGCACCACGTGCTCCAAGGGTGCCACTCACTGACTTGATGGATTGGTAGACATCTATAAACCCTGGAGTCAACACTCCGCCAGGTGAACTTGTGGGAGACTAAGGGCTCTAAGGAATAAGGCCCCCGCCTTATTGCGTGCCCTTAGAATCATCGTGAACGACTGTCGGAGTCTGCCCTCACGGCATCGTGGATCCTCTCGAACTAGGTAATCATTAACCTACAGTTCGAGCCATGACAGGAGTGCTAGTAGGCTATGGCAGGGCTGCTGTCCACACCTCTCCCTCATCCTCTCTGGAAATCATGTGTGGCCCCTTTACTCCATATGTGAGTTTGTTCGGCAAGCTATCGTCAGCCTGCATCATCAACCATCATGTCAGAACATGTCAACAACATATCATCAAATCAATAAATAACATGGTAAATAAATCAACCCAATCTCACACTCACTGACTCAATCCGGAGTCCAAGGGTTCCTTCGATGCCTCTGCATCCTCTAGGTCCAAAACCCTGCACACTCAAATAAACTAAGTCAGTAGCACCTGTATACATCAATAGTAAAACATCCGGTCATCAATCATACCGCATCATCATCAAGGATAAGTGGTTTATCATCATAAAAATCCAGATCACTTGCGAGCAAGTTTCCTCAAAGAATAAGTTGTGTGAGTGCGCCAGAGCGGGATGTTACACTAATATTGAACTAGGAGTTGTAAATGCTTAATTTCAAGAAGGAGGCATTGTTAATCTATCGTGTCTAGGAAATATTGTAAGTAGTTAGAAACACTACAAATCTAGGGATCCAAACATCTTCATGCATCTAGCCACCATATTGAGATAAGGAGATTCTAGTGCCTAGTTGGAATGTACACTTAAAATCCCTAGGTTGATGTATTAGTTCTTTAGTAAGAGCATTGCAAAATTCCTTCGTCACACTGGAGGGATTGGGTTCTCCATCATCAGAGGAATGAGTTTCGTGAAATCAATTTAGAGAAAGACACTCTAATAGTTAGTAAGAGATGAATATAAGTGTAGTGCAAGCCCTAGATGAAATATTTGGCTAGTGTTAACACCAATATTGGAGTCTAAAATATAAACCAAGGATGCAAATAAGGATGCTAACAATAGAGAGGTGTGTGTCAAAGGAAGGCATTGAAAAATATCTCAAGAGAGGGGATGTGACTCAAGAGGAATGTCCTCGGTGGGAGGGTGACCTCTAAAGAAACCCAAATTTTGGATAGATATGAATGGGTCTAGAACRTAGGGAAAAAAATAAAGAGGTGTGATCAATATTACTTCATTGGCTACAAAATATAGCTAAGGTAAATAGTTGAAAAAGTAAATTGGTGTGGAGGAATCTCCTAAAAGGAACCCAAAGCTAGAAATTTTCTAGGTGGGTCGAATCCAAGAGAACTATAACTATGAAGAGGACATGTGGGGTGGGAGGGTGACCTCTAGAATCCTAATGTGTGAGTGAAAATTTAAATACTGTAACCTACTACAATAATGTTAAATTATATAGTACAAATCTTCCTAGGAAATAAATCAAAAGAGAGATGAGCACAAATGTGGTAGTTGATCTAAAGAAAATCCAAGATATACTAAAGAAAACTATAAGTAAAAGATATCAAAACGGGTGGCTTGGTTTCATTCATGGGTCCAATTACCTTCTTATAGTTTTACATAGCTCCAACTCTTTATTGTTGGACCAATTCAAAGCCTACTCTAAGAAAGGATGTCACTCAAAACTACAGACAGCTCAAGGCTGAAAATATATTCTTTTAACCAACTATCAAACTAACACATCAATACTTTAATATGAAATGCATAGGTATCTCATTGGAGGATTTTACCTCCATGGAGGAGAAACCCTTTGTCTTTTGAAATGGTTAGCTCTGAGAGAGTTGGTTTGTTGAGCTAGCTAATCCTTCCTAGATATATATCTTCCTTGAACATTGAGCTCACTAGGGGTGTACTTGTTCTATATCATTCAAATCGCTTAATAGATTTCAAATTAAAATACTAAAAATTATTACACCGAAATGCGTACACATATTGGGAATGAGTACATTTAATGATCTTTTAACCATAAATTTCAATCGCATGGTTATAAATTGAATATGTTGACATATTCTTGGTCATCCTAAGCTAAAAAAAAATTAATGGAAAAAAAAAATTTAAAAACAATTAATGGAAAAATTATTTTAAAAATTTGTATATATTATCTAAACTAAAAAAAAATATAGAAAAACTAGTCAAACCCTAGACATCAAATTTATATAAATAAGGATAAATGATTTCAATCAAACAAATATACATAGTTCTAGCGGTTACGGGAATAATATTTCTCCTTGGTTTTTACCTTTTTTACATAGAATAATCTCTTCTCGGTTTCTCCGGAACTTCTATTTTTGGAAACTGTTTTTGGTTTCTTCAACCCGTTAGGAAATTGGACATGTGAAGTGAAATGACGTGAGTCACTTTTTACTTTGATTCAATTTTAATTTAAAATATATTTATAATTTATTAAAAACATTAGAAAATTAGAAACATTATAAAAAAAGAGTGAAGAAATAGACCTAAAACTCCAAATAAAGCTAGAGGCAATGATTTATTAAAAAGTTAAAGATATAATTCAAACTCAAATAGAGGATAGATTCTTAAGGTTAAGAGTGAATTCCTTAAAATGAAGAATGACATTCAAGAAATGGAAAAGCATAAAAAATCAAACCAAGCAGGAGGGGTTGAATAAAATCACAACTTAGAGATAGACTTAAAGAGCTAGAAGAAAAACTAACCAAGAATTTGACACTCAATAATATGGAAAACAAATTTGATATGAAACCCATCAAAGAGGAGATTAATAAGCTAATTGAAATGGACCATGAACATAACAAAAGGGCCTTGAACCTCATAATTTTTGGTATAAAAGAACAACAAGAGGAGGATACACTAGAAATAGTAGAAGAAGAATTAAATAATAAATCACAAATTGATACAACTTATCTCATAGGAAAAATAATTGATCACAAAGATAGGTTGATCTATGTCAAAGTAAGTTGTAATGACTATAAATATAGCATACTTAGTAAATCTCTGTGCTTAAAAGGGTCAGAAATATTTATAAATGAACACCTCATTCGTGAAGACCAAGTTGAATTAAGGAAGGAAGTTCAAAAGGTAAAAGAAGCGAGGAAACAAGGAAAATGGGAGAATGGGAAGATAGGAATTTGGGACACTCGGGATCCTTTTTTTGAATTGTCGTGGCTTTCCATGCCGCAAAGGTCCTATGATAAGTTGGATCCCAAGTGATATTGATATTATCTATCTAGTTGAAACTTGGGAGCATGAGGAGTCAAGGGTCCCTAACATAGAATGATTTGTCTTGTGGTCAGCATGGAACAAAAAATCCCACTGTAGAGGGATATGAAACATAGCTTGTTATATTAGAAAGAGAATTTCTCTTCACATTCAACTTCATAAGATTGACCTTCTCAATAAATACATTTGGATATAAATTTCACACACTAATTCTATGGAGATGTATATTCAAAATTTGTTATTTTKCACCTGTTAATTCTACTTTTTATAAGAAAAKCAATCTATATAACAATTGTCCCTATAATAATTTAGAAAAAGATATTTATAGTTTGAAAAATGAAGGTAATATCCTCCTTCTAGGAGACTTTAATTCTAGGACTGCAACTAAACAATCTACTCTTTTAATTAATGACTCCAACCATAATCCTTTATTGATAGATGAAGACCTTGTTTTATCTAATAGATAGAAAATAAGCTCTCAAGTCCTAATTGAGAATTTGTTTGGTACTCATTTGATGAAGATTTGCATCTCTCAAGACCTAATAATTTGCAATGGAGTAATGAAGTGGCCAAACTCCAACCAAATGACTTGTATTCATGTGCTAGGTAATAGTGTTGTAGATTATGTGATATATGATATCCTCATTTCCAGCCAAAAAGAAACTTTTGACATTTTAAATGACCATGAGCCTGAGTGATCATAAACCTTTAACCCTAACTCTAAACTTCTCCATGTATAGGAGCACCATTAATTTTTTCTTTGACAAAAGTAAAATTGACATTTTCTCAAAGGATTGAAATAGTAAATTAAATCTCCTAACTTATAAGGACATCATTGAAGAACTCTATCATAATTTTACAACTACCCTTTCCACTTTTATTTAACAAGTTCTCTTTCAGGGTGTCCTACAGAAAGAATAATAGAATGACCAATCCTTGGTATGATAAACAATGTAAAATTTTGAGGAAATCCATTAGGGATGATTCTAATGAGTCTTTAAAACTCGATTGGATCAATACGTACAAATCCCTAATTAAAGGTAATATCCTCCTTTAATGAAGGTAACATCCTCCTTCTAGGAGACTTTAATTCTAGGAATGCAACTAAACAAGCTACTCTTTTAATTAATGACTCTAGCCATAATCCTTTCTTGATAGATGAGGACCTTGTTTTATCTAATAGATACAAAATAATCTCTCAAGTCCTAATTCAGAATTTGTTTGGTACTCATTTGGTGAAGATTTTGACCGCTCAAGACCTAATAATTTGCAATGGAGTAATGAAGTGGCCAAACTCCAACCCAATGACTTGTATTCATGGGGCTAGGTAGTAGTGTTGTATATTATGTGATATATGATATCCTCATTTCTAACCAAATGGAAAATTTTGACATTTTAAATGACCATGAGCCTTAGTCATCATAAACCTTTAACCCTAACTCTAAACTTCTCCATGCATAGGAGCGCCATTAATTTGTGCTTTGAAAAAAGTAAAATTGACATTTTCTCAAAGGATTTAAATAGTAAATTAAATCTCCAAACTTATAAGAACAACATTGAAGACCTCTATCATAATTTTACAACTACCCTTTCCACTTCTATTTAACAAGTTCTCTTTCAGGGTGTCCTACGAAAATAATAATAGAACGACCAACCCTTGGTATGATAAAGAATGTAAAATTTCGAGGAAATCCATTAGGGATTCTTTTAATGAGTCCTTAAAACTCGATTAGATCAATAAGTACAAATCCCTAACTAAAAGGAAAAGAAATGTACTATATCAATAAAAGGCAAGAGAAACTTTCAAAACTATATAAGCTGGATCCTAAGAAGTTTTGGAGCCAAATTCTAAAACGTAATACTAAAGAAAATAATAGGATTCTCTTAAGGGACTCGAATTCCTACCTTAAAGGTCTTTATGAGTTTCCTCATGCCATGGACATCAGTCCTATTGTTCTTACAAAGGAAGAAGTTTTTTCTTTAGATGACATAGAGTTCGGGGTTAAGAAGCTTGCAAATGGGAAAGCTAAGGATATTGAAGGCTACCGAGATGAAATTTTTAAAATTGGAGGGTCAATCCTTATCCCTCACATACATTAGCTCTTCAATTTAGTAATCAAGGAGGGCTTCCCTAAACCCTAGACACAAAGTCTCATTGTTCCTATTTTTAAAAATGGGGATAGAAACATTCCCTCTAATTATAGGAGCATCATGATTAGCCCGATTTTAGCGAATCTTTGTGGAATTATTTTGGAAAACAAGATTAGCCTTTGGTTAGAAAGTCAAGGTAAAAGAGATAAAGGCTAGGCCAGGTTTAAGATATATCATTCAACTGTGGACCATCTTGTTAACTTTAGGATCATTGCACAGTAGTTCTGCAATATTAAAACCAATCTTTTTTGTTTTTTTGTTGACTTTAGAAAATCTTTTGACATGGTTCCTAGGAAAAATATTTTGACATGGTTCCTAGGAAAAACCATTGACTTTATAAAACTTCCTCTCGAGTTGAGGGCTACTACAATAAGGATGTATGAGAACGCTATTTCTAAGTTTAAAAGGGTTTTTTCAATAAGGATGTATGAGAACGTTATTTATAAGTTTAAAAACACTAAGGGATGGTCAAAAGCGATTAACTGTGATATCATAGTCAAACAAGGTTGTCCCTTGTCCCCTAGCCTTTTTGGCATATACATTGACAAGTTAGAAGATTGCCTAGAAAAAACAGGTTGTGTCCACCCTACTCTAACTGGTATAGT
>SNQJ01S0073385.1:12071-23027 GCA_010110895.2 Picea sitchensis | reverse complement strand
GAAGTATTAACCACTGTTGCATGTACTAGTATCATCATTGTCTTGTCTCGCAAGCAGGTGCCTCTTATGTGGTTCTTCTTCATCTGACTATCTTCTTGGCGATAATCTGTGAAGGGGAAACTTTCCTTAATCCTTAAAGCCTTTACCTTTCAAAACCCTAGATTGCCAGGGACGTCTCCCTTGGGTTTAGCCACCCTAAATAGAAAGATCCCCCCATCGAGGTGACAGTGGGTGGGGAAGCTCCTGTTATGCCAGTTTGACCCTTACCTTTCAGCTACTTGACCTAAACTACAAACTGAGCGATAACATACTAAAACTGGAAAACTTGTTGGGCCAACTTCTCATTCTGGGTGCCTATTTACTCAATATATAATATTTCTTCTGGCCGACTTCTTCTCTTGGAGGCTAATAACCTAATACAAACTATCCTCTTGAGCTGACTTGTCTTCTAGGGTTTTTATCCAACTCATTAGGTTTTCTTCTTGCTTCCTGGAATATTCTATTCTCATCTAGTTTACATGTGGAGGTAAATACCTCCCGCAATTACCATAATATCAACAAATCGGTCCTTAATTCAAGGAGTTTTTCCTAGGTTGAAGCCTCTCTAAGTCATGTGGAAAAGATGAAGTGGGTGGGGGTAAGACATTTGGGCTTGGGTTTCATGATGTACAAGGGTCTGTATTGTCTCATTTATGGGTGCCTTTGTAGAGGGTGTGTTGTACCTTCATTTTCAATGCATCCTTTTTCCAAACCCATTTATTTTCATTAATTATTTAAAATGTTTCCAGTTTGAAGCCAAGGTGGGACTTCTACCTAAGCATGAAAAAAAATTCCCACCTTGACTCTACCTTGGTCACACTATGCTTCCCCAAGTTGAAGACAATGTGTGGGACTTCTACCTAAGCGTGAAAAACATTGCCCACACACGCTCTACCTTGGTTGGAATTTTTATATTATTATTTTTAATGGGTCGCATCAGTTTCTTATAAGAGACATTTCATTGTCCTCAGTATCCTTGGGAAAGAATCTAGAAGGTTTATGATTGGATTTTATCTTTTTTGATCTGCAAACCTCTGGGCCTTTAGCCCCTTCTTCCCATGAAATGAGGTACAATCCCTTCTTGGGCCAATACACCTGAAAATCCCAAAAAGATAGGGAGATGAAAAGGATGAAGTGTGGAAAATGACAAGTATGATCAGGAATGGTACAATGACTCATTAAGGATACCTCCCAGTAGAAAACCCATCCCTAAGAGTGACCACTTACTAGGGTGCAATGTCAATCACCAAGGTGAAACATGGCAAAGAGCATAATTTCCAAGYAGAAATTTTATAATCAAAAGCATATTTAAATGCAACATACTCAAATGCCTCAAATTTTAAAGTGACACTTACCACAATACATGAATTGTACCTCATGGAGCAAGACCCATCATCTTCCAGAAAAAAWTTGATGTGGTTGATGCCATCGTCACGAATCCAAGATGTGTGGTGGTGAAGCAGGTCTTTGTCTGTGCATGAGGACATTATCAATCATATGTCTCTCGATACTCCATGTCTACAACTTGAGGGCCTCGAGACATCATCTCCTTAGTTATTCCTATAAATTGAGGATAACATGACCCATACTCTAGCACTCTTCACCTCTCTATTGTGGCATTATAAATGTGGGAGTTCTTACCCCTTTAATAACTTGTGAGTCAAATTTGGGAGGATAGTATACATGCTCATGGGTAGTTTCAAGAATATTTAACTATTCAACAAAAGGTTTCACCATAGCAAATTCTTTTCTAAAAGGTTATGTACCAATCACCTCTCTAATTTCATCCATACTATAATTAGCTACAAGAAAATCCATCATCCTTTCTGTTATCACCCTGTAATTTCCCAGGCTGAGGAGGAAATATGCAGGGGTAACCAGAAAACCACTTCGAGTCATGGATCTAGCTCTTCGAGACTCAGAGAGGGATCTCTGTGTCTGATATAACTTTGTTTATGTGTGGATCTTAAGCTAGCTATGCAGAACATGGTTTTGTTTATGAATTTTTGAATTGGTTTGGTTGAGACATAAAAAAGGATCATTGGGAAAAATGGAGTCAAAGATTAAAGATGATTCATTGAATAAATAACAGAGACATATATAACCAGTCAAGACAACCATATCAGTGGATTCTTATAATTTGTGAGGTGGAGAGAGGAAAAGATCAAGGGTTATTTCAAATGCAGAGCAGATTTTATCTGAATTCTACATTCAATCTTCAGAAGAAAACATAGACATTGTCTTTAAGCCAGATTAGGGTGTTCATGAAAAATACTGAGCATAGTCTTCTTATAATCAATGAGAACAGAAAAACAATATGAAAAATAAAGGAATAACAGTTTACATCAGAGAAAACTTCACCATAGAAAATGACACGAGAATCTAGAAAATAAAATCTTTGTATTCATTCATTACAGTCAATTAAAGCCTGTGAGATTTTTTACATTTCGATCATCCCAAAAAATCCCCTAACTTATCAAAATTTTGTGGCTTTATAGCCTTTACATCAGATATCCATATCCTAGAGTACTGGATCAAATTTACTTGAAATAGAAAGTCAAAACTGATACAAGAGAATAGGAAAGTATGCTATAAAATAGGTCAACTCCTTATCTCAAGTGATCTTCATGTCCTTCAAAGTCTTCGACAGGTGTATTAAGCCTTCGAAGGCTGATGGATCTTCATAATATGTGGGATAAGTCAAAATTTCCACTTTTGGCACAAAGATAGTTTTTTGCCCAGAAAATAGGTAACCATTTTAACCTTTCCACCTTGCTAGGCACCTCCAAAATCAAAACAGAATCTTGATAATGATGAATTTAATTATTTTCTATCATTTAGAACGGTCCTTGAGGAATTTGGATAAGAAACACCTGGATCTATGTGAAAACAATGCTTCTCTACCCTGTCTGTGCTTTCGGTGGCTAATAGAGGCAAAATCCAAGCTTGTTAGCCACCGAAAGCTCTGCTTTCGGTGGCTAATGAACAATTGAAATGTTCACCTAAGCCACCGAAAGGCTTGTCTTAGTGAAAATTGACAAAATTGCAAAATACCTTTTGTCTTGGCTTTAAAACACTTCAAGGATGATCTTTTGAAGCCTTTGCTTCTTCAACAGGTTTTGGAATGTTTGTAGGATTGTTGGCTGCCTCTGGATCATTCAAACAGATGGCTTCACTTGCTAGGGTTTCAAGATCAACAGGTTCTTGAGGCTGAGGTCTTGAAGGCATGGCTTGCAACCTCAATAACCTGACCTTTTTCTTCAAATGCTTAGATAATCTCCACAGCTTATGATTGTACTTTATGATTCTCCTCTTTTTCTTCTTTTCCTTTACATTCAAGTGCCAATCTTTCCAAGGCTGCACTGTTTTTTKTGAAATTTCTTTGATAGAGTCTCGTATTTGGCCTTTAACACCCTCTCTAACACTTCCTGTTGTGTTATTTTCTCTTTKAGTTTCTTAATCTTCTTTGATCCATTCTGCTTCTTTCTGCTTCTAGATGTTTCACCTTTTTCAAGACTTGTGAACATCTCAGTTTCTGGTGCTTGCTCCATGGAGAATTCTATATTTTCAACAACAAGAACTTCTTCTTTTTCTRGTTCTTCATCTGAATCTGAATATGGAAAATTTAGAAAGTTTGTCTTCTTTGGTGCATCATGCTTCGTGTCTTCATTAAAATCCAACTTCTTCTTTGCTTTCTTAGGCTTGGAAGATGAAGTATCTTGCTCAAATGCCACTGGAGAGATAGATATCCTCTTCCTTTTCCCACTCCTGGGCGTAGAGGACTTCTTTGAAGAAGATCTCTTTTAATCCTCTGGCTGTAGATCTGTCTAAGACTCATTCCAAAATAAGAAGTGGCCCCAATCCTTGTACCTTCTCTGCATCAACTCACAAATCAATAGCTTGATCAAGCCATGATGAGACAATCTACCTTCCATCTTGTTGGGTTTGTCTTTAACTTGATGAACCATCTTATTCAGGCTCATGTGAAAATAATAAGGCAGATTGAGTGGGCTCCTACCAGTGAAATGATTCATGAGTTTAAAGTGATAGATCATCACCCTATCGTACCTACCTTCACAATTTATATAAAAAAGGATGGCCTTTAACAAGTGTTGCCTTTTCTCTTCAATAAAGGACATAGGAATGTCTTTCTTTCATATCAAACACTTGTGCTCTGGTTTCAAGTAGGACCTAAATTCAACATCCTTTGTAACAATGGTTTTGAACCAGTTTTCTCCAGTCCTTGGAAGCTCTGTCACTTCAATTATGAGGGCTTCATCCACTTGGAATTCATCTTGGCCAATGACTGCTTTTCTTCCATCAAAAGTTAGATAAAAATCTTCTACCACCTACTGATGAGAGCTCTGCACTTTTTTACAAAATTTGTAACAACCCGCATCCTTGAAGAGCTGACACATCTCTGGGTGTGATTCCAGGTAACCAATATCATCAAGCTCCTTCCTCAAAGCTAGTCCTCCTCTCTTCATTTGCTAGAATGTTCCTGTACCCGCAATTGGAAATTCAGTCTTGGAGGGAGACCACACAGTGCATAATTAGGGAGGTTTGGCTCAATTGCGACAGAGACAAGAAATATGGGATATGCATTAAGGAAGGCCCTGATTACGAGGGATGTGAGAGGGAAATTTAAGATTTGAAATAATCATGATTGGTAAACTCAAATGATAGGAAGTACACAACCACGTGATTTTATGAAACAAAAGTTTAAAAAAAAATTGATATATCATGCAGAGATGAGATCCAAGTCTTGAATCATCCTTCCTCCTATCTTTTCGGTGTCTAATTGCAATCATATCACCTTACTTCTGTCGATTCTGGCATATGATGAGACTTATTGACCGTTTTCAAGCTTCTGCGATTTCGGTGGATAAAATAGCCCCGAATTTCGGGTTTAAGCTACTGAAAGCTAGGGCTTTCGGTGGCTTAGAAGCGCTTTTGGAGAGGCACTTAGCCACCAAAACCTATAATTTGACTTTTTTTTTTTTTTGGAATACAAACCAAATACAATGTTTTTCAATCTTTATTACAAACATAAGACTCTCAAAAATGAACCTTAAAAAACTTAGGAATGTATTTTTTAATGACTTCCTATCACCTAAATAACAAATTTGACTGTGTTATTTGAGGAGATAACACTAAGTTTGTTTATTCGTGCAGGGATAAAATTGGCGAAGGGGTGAAGGAATGAAGGGTGGGGGGAAGAAGGGCACAATAGTGGATGAGGGATGCAACAGGGTGATGGAGAATATGGGTGAAATGGATGGAGGGGGGAAAAGGAAACAACCGAGAGACTAGCAAACCATGAAATTCATCATGAGACCCACAAATGATATCTGAATCATCAGATCTCCTATAATTATAGAACCCTAACAGTTTCCTCATCCACAACATTTTCTCTTATTGAAATAGTTATTGGAGGTTCACTAGATGTCAAATTTTGATTGTTCTCTATTGAAATCCAATGATTTTCTTGTGGTGGTGGAGGAGAAACAGTTGTGGTATATGTTGTGCTAGAATTTGGATTAGCCTCTACTGAAAACCTACATTTTCCCATAACTAACCTTTCATTTTCTCTTATTTAATTGACGTTTTCACTAGTTACACTTTCCTTGAAGACTTTCTTGATTGCTTACATCTATTTTCCATGTTCACATGAATTGAAAACTACAAATAGACAATATTTTCCTTACAATCACACAAAACACACAAAAAATGTTTGTAACAATAGTTTTTTATGGAAGATGTTGATTAACAACATAGGATTTTTATGGAAGATGTCGATTAACAATAGTTTTTTATGGAATATGGTAGGTAACAACATAGGATTTTTTGGAGAGTTTGAGGCCAGGCTTTGTTCCTTTTTTGTTTTAATGTAGTAGGAATGCACACACATTATAGAAAGCATACACATCATTAAAACCTATAACCTACCATATTTTTCACCTCAATATTGTCAACCTTAATCCCTAGCCTCTAACAGCTAAACGATATCACCCTGAATGGCCTATGTGGGAAAAAGTCAACCTCCTATCACAAATATGCGTGCCATTCATAGGATTTACACTCATGATTTGGTATCAACATCGAGTGTGGTGGTTTGAGGCATCATGTTTGGCCCTAGATTCCTATAAGATTCCTTTATGGGCTAAACCTTTTAGGTTATATTGATTTCTATCACTGAAGTCCTTTATGCAACCTAGAGTAACTAAAGTGACCAATCTAAAACCCTCAAGAGGTCAGTTGTGGTAGTTTGCATCATTGTGTTTGGCCATAGATTCCTAGAAGATTTTTTTATGGGTCGGGGCTTAGGTTTCTTCCCTCAACCATATCAAGGCCTTGCGACTCATACCTAATTCTAAAAACCTTTGGAAGGCACTAACATCCTATTTCAAAGGCTAAGGATCCCTCAAGAGGTCATGTGCAGTGCTTCAAGGCATTTTTCATGGCCTTGGATGCCTCGAAACTTCCTTTAGGTCCTAAGGCATGATTTTCTTCCCTAATCATTCCCAGGGTCTCGAGACACATGTCTACTACTAGAAACTCATTAATGGCACTGGCATCCACAATCATAGGCCAAATATACCCTTAGGAAGCCATGTGTGGTTGTTTGAGGCATCCTTCCTAACCTTGGATGGATATAAGCTTCCTTTAGGGCCCAAGGATTAGGTTTTCCCCCTTGACCATGTATAAGGCCTTGTGACCCATACCTAATGCTAAAAAATACTATTTTGGAACCTATATTCCTACTTAAAGGAAAAGGATGCCATCGAGAGATCATTTCTGGTGATTCTAGGTGTCAATGTTGGCTAGATGCCTAGAAACTTCCTTTAGGGCCCATGGCTTGGGTTTCTTCCCCTAATCATCTCTAAGGTTCCAAGACCATAATTGATGTTCAAAAATTCATAATGCTAACTATCCCCATCCAAAGACTACAGATATATTAAAAAGTACCTTTGTGGTGGTTCATTGTGTTTTTTTTTACCCTTGATGCATAAAAGGTTCTCATAGGACCTAACTCCTAGAATTCATCCCTTAGTCATATCAAAGGAACCAAGACCCATACCCAGTGTTCAAAATCTCCTAATTATTCCCATGTCCCCACTTGGAGGCAAAAGATCCCCTCCAAAGTTCATATATGGTGGTTCGAGGTGTCATTCATGAACCTAAAGCCATAGAAGCTACCTTTAGAGTCAAATTCTCAACATTTATCCATTGACCATGTTTAACACAGATACACTCATACCTAGTTATTAAAAACTCCCAATGGTGCCCATATACCCTCTTAGAGGCCAAGGATACCCTTGAGAGATCATTTGTGGTTGTTTGAGGTGACATTCTTGGCCCCAAACACCTAAAATATCTCTTTAGGGATTAGTCTAGGGCTTCCTCCCTTAACCATGTTCAAGATGCCATGACCCAAATATAGAAAAACCCTCTAATAGATACTATATCACCTCTTAAAGGATAGAGATCCCATAGAAAGCTTATATGTGGTGGTTTAAGGCCTTGTTCATGTCCCTTGAGCCTTAAAAGCTACCTTTAGTGCTTGAGGCCCAAGTTTCCTCCCCCAACCATGGTCATGGAAATGAGACTCATACCTAGAGCTCAAATGCTCTTAATGGTACCCATATCCCAACTCAAAGGGAGATGATTCTCTCAAGATGTTAGTTGTGGTGGTTTGAGAAGTTGTTCTTGGAGTTGGATGTTTGAAATATCACTTTAGGTCTCAAGACTTAATTTTCACTCCTTGGCCATGTCTACTCCCCATGACCCATCCTTGGTTCTCAAAACCTTATAATAGCATCCATATTACCGCTCAAAGAAAAAATATCCTATAGAGAGGTCATGTGTGGTGGTTCGACACATAATTGATGGATCTTGAGATTTATAAGCTATTTTTTAGGCCTAATGCACAATTTTTATTTCTCGACCTTGATCCAATCCTTTAGATTGATACCTATTTCTCAAAAAACCCTAATGGTCCCAATATGACCACTAGGAGGCAAAGGATAAACTTGGGAGGTCATGTGTGTGGATTTGAGGTGTTTGTTTTGGCCCTAGATGCATAAAATATTCCTCCAAGGTTTAAAGCCTAGGTTTCATCCCACCACGATGTTGGATTACTGACGCGGNGAATTAGTAATAGATCTTTTTATTACTAGGATTTGTTCTTAGACTGCTAAAGATCAAGCCTAATACCCATCAATAGATTCCATAATTTGGTAAAATTTTTGTAGAAGTTAAGTTCAAGTGCAACAAATATTCAGGAAAATATATTTAAATATTAGCACAAAATATCTACAAGGTATACACTAGCAAGCAAGGCTTGAGTAACTTCAGATCGGTGTTTTTGAAACATAAATGAAAGATGGAAGAATAAATAAACATGTAATACATGCATCATATCACACCAGGAAATTCTGAGACACATATAGAAGAAATTCTCATCAAAAGGAACCTCCTAAATAATGAGAAATAAAGCTCTGATAGCACTTGCACCAGTAGATAACAACAAATCCTTTACTGCAACATTTGAACAAGTAATGGAGATGAATCATTCACTAATAATCCACATCAAAGCAATATTTAATACAAAATATGGTAATAAGAAAAGAGACTGATCTTTGATTAACCAAGAGTCTTAAATCCGATATATACAGTCATGGAGACTTTACACAGCTGGCTGCAAAAATAGTATAAGTTCCCCTCTCTAGAATCATTTGAATCCCTCTCTTGATTCCTCTCACCCATTAAATAGAAAATAACATAAAAAATATGCTTAGGAGGTCGAAACCCATCTCTTCCATTGGATTCTATCCCTTGGAGATAGGTGGCAACAGTCAAAGAGACAAGGATCAAACAAATTGCTAATTTTTAGGAAGTTGTTGGAATTCATTAATAAATATTTTGCCAACTCGTTGCATGAGGTTTTAATGGAGCTAAATCTTAGTTGAAGATATCCTTTAGCATCTAAGTGATCTATGAGAAGTCATTCAAACCCTCATTGATAGGTGACAACCTCCAAACAAGGTGAATATCCAAAAACTATGCAAAACAAAGAATTTTTTGTGCCAGTTTGCAGCGCACCTGTGTTTTAATTTTATCTCTCAAATGCCAAACTGGGCCAGGCTAAATTTTTGTCATCAAGTCAACAACGCTATCATGCTCCTCCAAAACAAAATTTAGAAAAACCCACATCATCGTTTTAGAGTTTTGATCAAATATTTAGAAGCAACTGCTACAGGAAATGAGTTCACAACGCCCGTGTCTGTCAATTCACATTGCACTAGTGTTTTAATTATATCTTTCAAATGAAAACTGGGTTAGGCTGAATTTTGGTCAGAAATTCAATTCCATTATCATTCTCCTCTGCAAAAAAAATCATAAAAACCCACATCATCGGTTTAGAGTTATGATCAAATATTTAGAAGCAGATGCTATAGGAAATAAGTTAGCAGCACCCATGTCTGCCAGTTCACAACGCCAATGATAAAACATCAAAAACCCTTCTCTTGGCCTTTAAAATGGCATGAAAAACCTCATGGAGCACCTGGTAACCCTGAGCTTGATGTGGATGTCATCCAAACTGAATATATGTGCATGCACACTATCCAAGATTCAACCCTCCTCTTTTGCCAATTCGTAGCGCAGATTTCAAACATGGATTACACACTTCAAGGAGGTTGTTAGAAGATCTGATGACATAAATCCTAAATAATAGTTCAAACGTAAGCTCTAAAAGCAATAAAATCCTTTTGAAATGATCCTTTAATGCAATGACGAGAAATGAGAGAAAAAGGTACTTGTAGTACGCTACGAACTCTCCTAGTGATTTGGCAACACAAAAACTTGACTTTACTTGACACTTGAGTGATAGATAGTGACAAAGATAAATCTTAGGTACAAGCTGGAGGTGTGACATGTCAAGGCCATGACAAAAAATCAAAAGTGTGACTTGCGAGGGATTATACCTTGTCATGACAACAATCACATGACTCAAACTTTAGAACAAGGCTAAACATAGCCTTATTCATTTTGGAACCAAAATTAATTTTATGAACACAACTTAAAGACTTCAAGACTTATGTTCTATGAACCCTGTGACTAAAAAAATCAAAACAAAGAAGACTTGTTGACCCATACAACCTTATGTGTTAACATAGTTTTTTTAATCCTTTTAGCCACAGTATGTAAGTGTTATTTATATTTATGATCAATATAACATTATCATCCAATAAGTGCAGAGTAAATAAACCATGAACAATGAAAAATCATACACATGCACAATACACCAGTATTTTTACGTGGAAACCCAATGCAGGAGAAAACCATGATTTTTTTTTTTCTTAGATGTCTTTAAGAATTACATTCATTGGAAGCACCAAATTCATTTGTTCTCCAACTGCAATTGGAAGGAGGTTTTGACCCCCTATATTTTTCAGGTTATAGCCTGAGGGAAGCTCCAACTTCCCAATTCTCTGGCTACAACCAGAAGGAGGCTACAACCCCCTATGTTCTCCGGCTACAACCACCTATCCTTTCCATGTCCTGCTGCCCTGAAATATAAGTGAAATGATAAAACCACTGCCACATTGTCACTGTGGGATATACCACTATAAATATGTACCAATCTGTGCCAACTGTTGAGATTTGGGTACCTTGGAAAGTGGTCCCCATGTGTTTTTGAGTCTCTAAACACAAAGCGAGGGGACTATTACCCTTGTACTTTACTTTATGATTCTAATTTCACTTTGATTTAGGAGATTTAAGTCAAAAGTGAAATATGTCACTTAAGTCATAAAGTGACAATTAATTCACAAAGTGGGTGAATTAATAGACATAAAGAAACTAAGGAAAGTGGGTTTCCTTAGTGAGATTTTTGGATTAGATCTCACCCAT
>SNQJ01S0073383.1:20595-37684 GCA_010110895.2 Picea sitchensis | reverse complement strand
ATAATGATGAGGTGGTTGAGGAGACTTGGGGAAGTGTGTATTGAAACTTGATAAATAGGGAGAAGAAGAAGAGAGGAGGGGGGAGGTTGGAGCATGATGAGAGGTTGTGACATTTTTGGAAGAGATGATTCTTGTGATAGTTTCCTTTGAGCATTTGTTCTTTGCTGTTCTTGGGGTCACGGGCACGGAGAGCCAAGAAACCGAAAGGTTTCTTGGAGCTAGGAAGCCGGCTAGGCTCCTAGTTGGCAGGGAGGATTTCGTTGTTTCACTCTGGGCAAGAGGGAAAAGAATGCTTGGAAGCGCCCAGGACTACAGTACAACCGATGAGCTTCGACAAGCTAAGGAGGAGGTATTTTTCAGTGATATTTTGTTATTGATGTTTTGAGTATACTTATGTTTTAAGTTCTTAATTCTTAAAGTTAGCCTACTACTTATTTCATCATGCTATTAAATTTATCATTGAGCAATGTAGAATAATTGTGTAAATGAAAAAGGAATTATGCTAAAACGAAGTTGTTATTGTGTATGTGTTTGAATAAATTGTTAATTTCTTAGCATCCTGTGGATGGGTGCTACAGCTCATGTCAATAACAATGTACTATAAAATGATTTGGTACATTGATTTCAACTATATAGTGAAAAATTATTTGATTCAGTAATTTTTAATAATATAGTCTAAAACCATTTAATGTATTGATTTAAGTAACTTTTAGAACAAGGTAATACTATTTTCCTACCCTAGCACTCCTTCTTCTTAGATCTAGGATGTTAATATGTATTACACTAATCAACTCTTTAGCCTAGAGATCCTTATGTTTATTCTTCACATCTTCTCATCAACACATTATAGTGCCAACACCTCTTTCACATAATTCCTCGAAAAAAAACTTTCTTGAGATGACGATGTATCACCTCTCCATATCATTATTCAATATCCAACCAATGCTATCACATATTCTCTATGATGACAGAATAGGGTTTCCACCTTTCATTTCTATATTGATAAACATATTTCATTACCCAAATATGGTTGGAAATGCAGGGTGAATTGGTAGGTTCATGGATCCATAGCTTAACTACATATTCCAAGACTTGTCTAGAGATAAATGAAGAGAAACAATTACTTCTCACACTAAATGATTGAGATATTGTGGCACAAGCTCAATCATAGTCACAATATGCATCTCCAAACATATACATTGATATAAATGAAGATACCACTACTAATTCTCAACTTAGGTGCATCACTACTTGTGATGATTTTTTCAAAGCCCTCAAACTATATTTTTACCCTATTGGATACTTATGGAACTTGATGCTCCTATGGTTGTATATTTGACAAGATACAAGACATATAATCCAATATAAATAATGCATTAATCTATAATAACATTTCTATGAAAATCTAGATCCAATTTTAACTAACATATTTTGAAAAGGTATATATTTTTAAGTTCAATTTAGGTTTTCTAGTAAAATTTTGTTATGAAGTATCATTTTTTAAGATCACCTCCCTAGATAAAGATTTTATTTCATGCCCTTACTATGGAGTGAAAGTTAGGAAAATTCCCTTCCTTCACTCTTTCTTATAACCCTAACCCTAATCCTAACTATATCATTCCCCGAACCACTTTTCTTGACCACTCTTACCTACTCACTTCTAATTTGCATCCTTGTAACCCCAATTTCTTCGGTGCTAAGTCATCTCACCATCCACACTAGTGCCACTATCATAATACTCATAACCATGCTACTACATATTATAGATTCTATCACATTATATAGAAAGGAGCATCTCATTGATTTTTTAGGATCACCTCATTCTCCTAACCCTTTGTTTCAACCCTAAATTGTCCTTCTTCCAACCATACTACAATCGACCCTTCATTACTCGTAAAGGATAAGTTTAATTTTTCTCATTCTCCAAATCTATTTTTTACTCATAATTGTCAAGTGAAAGACCAACTCTCCATGGCCATCCTTGGAAATGGTATCCAAAATAATACCATATCTCAAGAATTTGTACATCTTCTTCAACTCCCCATCACACTAGACCTTCTCCTTTTCTTAGGATCCAATGCCTTAAAAATGATAGAAAGTCAATGAATACAATCCACTTGAAGGTGGAAACCTCACTCTACCATATATCCAATTCATAATACAATATGATATGTAATAATATGATCTTAAGAATAGGTCTCCTTGGTATATGTATATGAGACAAAGGGTAAAATTATAATGAAAGGATACCATGAAGGGTTCTAGCTGACATATAATTAGAATACTATAAATATAATAATTCAATATCTAGGGATTAATCAGGGATTTTTCACAAAAAAATCGGGATTTGTATAGGTCTTAACATGCCCTTCCCATTAAAACAAGTGTTTTCCTAAGAACTTGACTAATTGCAATTATTTTTGCATGAAGACCTCATCTTCCCATATTGTTTCCTCTTCCACTGGTAGGTTCTTCCATTTGACTAGTTACTCTATGGTTGTTGATTTCTGAGTTGTTTAATCCTTCTTTCCATTAATATCTAGTAAAATAGTTTGGACTAGGATATTTTTGTTGCTTACCTTATTTAAGAAAGAAACATGGAAGATTGGATGTACACATCAATATGGAGGTAACTCTAGTTTGTAAGTCATACTACCAATCCTTTGCAAAACCTTATATGGGACATAATATTTGGGTGTTAATTTAGTGTCCTTTTGTTTTTTTAGAGACAACTGTTTATATGGTTGTGGCTTCATAAATACCCAATCTCCCACTTCAAATTCCCTCCCATTGCAATGTTGATTTTCTTATTGTTTCATCATATTTTGTGCCCTAACCAAGTTATTCTTCAATAGTTTGAGAACTTATTTTTGGTTCCCTATGTGGTCCTCCATTTCTTGAAACTTTTTATTCCCTTTCAAGGGTAATGCAATGGATAGAGGATGATATCCATTAAGTGATAGAAATGGGGAATTGTTTTATCAAGTATGGAAGGATGTCTTGTACCACCATTCTTCCAAGGGAAACCACTTGACCCATTGTGTATGTTTATCATATGCAAAACAATGAAAAAATCCTTCTAGAAATTTATTAAAAATCTCAGTTTTCCCATCGAATTGATGGTGTTGAGATGAGTTGTGAGCCAATTGACTACCCAAACAAGAAAATAATTCATTCCAAAAACTTCTAGCCTAAATTGGCTCTCTGTCACTTACGATAATCTTAGGGAGTCATGTATCTTTTCAAATGTTTCCATGAATGATATGACTACTACACTTTCTTTAAAAGGATAATAAATAGAGAAAAAATGGGCATACTTTGTCATTCGATCCACTACTATCATGATGATAGTATTTCCTTCAGATTTCGGTAAACCTATAATAAAATCCATTGAAAATTCTTCCCAATGTTGAATTGGTATAGCTAATGGTTTTAGGAGACCCGACATCTTCATTGTTTCTCCCTTATTTTGTTGGAAGAATAAAAATTGAGACACAAAATTTTGAACATCAATTTTAAGATCTTCCCCCAAAAAATACTTCTTGATATTGTGGTATTGTTTCAAGAATGTTGAATGTCCTCCTATAGGAGAAGTCTACAATGTCATAAGGCCCTTCTATTTCAGTTGGGATTTCTTACATAAATATAGGCAATCATGATACCATATCAAATAATTCTTCCATACAAAATTATCTAATGAAATGAGCCCCTCATGTAGTTGTTGAATGATATTACATACCTCTTGATATTTCTTCCATTCTGTCCTCACTTCTCTCACCCAATAATATTATAGAATGGAAATAACACATAGTGAACCTTCTATTTCTTCTTCTTTCCATGAAAGGCCATCTACCACAACATGTTTTCCTTTTTTGTAGATAATTTCAAAGCCATAACCTAGCATCTTTGTAACCAATTTCTGTTTCTATTCTAAATATAATCATTTCTCCAAGAAGTAATTCAATCTATCATAATTTGTTTTTACTTTGAAGTGTATTCCTATTAGGTAAGGGAACCATTTCTGAACAACATGTAGTATGAAAAACATTTATTTTTTATAAATGGGTTTGAATAAGATTTTACCTTTAAGTTGGATGCTTTCAAAGAGAAGGGGCCTTCCTTATTTAATAAAAATTTCTCCAATTCTATGGCCAAAGGAATCATACTCCACAAAAAAAAAATTGTAAATTCTGATGTGGCTAGGATGGGAGTAGTGTCTATATCCTCCTCAATTTTTTCAAAATATTTGGTTGATTCTTTGGTCCAAGAAAATGCTTCCTTCTTTAATAATGTTGGTATATGTTCTACTATTTGACCATAATTATTGAAAACATTTCAATAATATCATGTTATCCTTAAGAGTCCTTCAAGTGTCTTCAAGTTTTTAGAAATTGATGATTCCCTCATAGCTTTAATTTTATTAGGGTCCACTTTTACACCTTCATGAGATTTGAAATGTTAAAGGTGAATTATTAAGTTCAAATGGCATAACCAAAAAATTCATAATGACCTTCATGTGTTCTAAAATTTGTTTTATAAATTTATTCCCGCCTTATTATGATTCGATGATATCTCAAACAAAGATCCATCTTAGTAAATACTTTTTCTCCTTGCAATTCATCTAATAATACATCAATGAAAGGAATAGGAAGCTTATTTTTATGGTAATTTTTTTGAGATATCTATAATATAGACACAGACACCATGAACCATCCCCTTTTGTAACCATCACCACTGGAAAAGAGAAAGAACTTTGTCTAGGTTGAATGATACCAGCCTCTAACATTTCCTAGATCATGTATCCAATCAAACTCTTTTGTGCATATGGATACATGTAAGGGATAATGTTAGGTGGTACACTTCCTAGTTGAAAATGAATAACATGGTCATGATCTCGAGTAGGTGGAAGACCCTTAGGAATTTCACCAAATAACTTGGAATAATTGTTGATAACTATTTGGTGGTCTAATGGAGAAGAGTATATAGATGTGTGTACATCAAGTGCACACAATTTTCCAACTACACCCTCATGTCCCTTTTTGAGTAATATTATCATGCTATTAGAGCTTACCACTTTATAGGATTTTCCTTGGATACCTCTAGGCTCAATTTCCTTTCCATATCAAGAAAATCTCATGAAAATATCATGAAAATTAAGGTCGATTATTCCCATTGATTGTAACGATTGAACCCCTAATATAACATTATCACCCCCCATTTGGATGAAAATCACAGGGATATCCAAAAAATTCTCCCCATGTTGAGGTTAAACTATGAAATTTCCTTGAACAATTTATGGTACTTCCATCTGTAATCTTTACTTGAAACTCTAGTGTTGGATATACAAAGCAATTGAGAAATTTTGTTAATTTGTAATTGATGAAATTATGGGTACTACCAGAATCAATCACTATTGTTACCTTTTTATTTTTGATGTACCCATGTATCTTAAGGGTTTCTAGAGTATTGATGCCGACCAATGCATGAAATGTTTTTGTTGGAGTAGTCTCTTCTACATATGGATATTGTGGTGGTTCCAATTCCTAATATTCTTACTCTTCATAGTCTATGTAAAATAATTTCTTATCACTGCCTTTATGCCCCTTAATATACTTGTTTTCAGAATTGAAGCATACTCCTTTTTCTCTTGTTTCATCCATTTTTTGAGGTTTCAACCTTATTGGTTGAGGTATGCTTGCATTATGAACCCCAGGCTGATTTCTATTTTTTGTGTATTCTCTAATGGTTGACTTGTGTCTAGCCTTATTTTTTGCTTGAATATGGCGAGAAAATTGCATATATTCCATAATATTTGTAGGATGTCTTAATAAAAAGCTCATGATTAATGTATTTTTTTAATCTTCCCATGTACAAGATTTCAACAAATTTTCATCACTTATGGCATCCACCCTTGTGGCCAATACCTAAAATTATGAATTATAATCTTCAATATCACCTAAGTGCTTCATTATTGTAAATTGAATAAAACAGTCATGTTCCCACACTTTCCCATATTATGATTGTAAGTGTCTTGTAAATAAACCCTAAGTATAATGATAAAGAGGGAGATTCATTTTAACTACCCATTGATACCATTGATAATGTTTTATCTCAAAATTCAAGTTTTCTATGTAAATTATTTTCTTATCATCCATAATATTATGGAGTTCAAAATATTTCTCTATTTTGTTCACCTAGGTAAAGACATCTCTTCCATCAAACTTCTTTAATTCAATCTTGGGAAAGTTGAATTTAGGATTACCATCATAATTTAGCCCACTATTAGAGTTAAATATACTAGAAAGTTGTTTATTATCAACAAGTTGTTCAACCAAAATACTTCCTTTATTTTCCCAAATTCCTCACATCCTAATATCTCTTTTAAAGAGACTCTCATCTAGAGCATTAAAGGTTATGGAGGAAAAGGAATTTCTCAATTCCTTCATGGATTTTTTTATTTCTTATTTATTTTCATCCATATTATTTTTCACCTCATCCATCTTATTTTTCATGTCATCCATATTATTTTCCATGCATGCACTAATTTAATTCATCTTCTTATCCATATTATTTTCTATTTCAACCATATTTATTTTCATATTTTCATCCATCTTATCTTCCATTTGTTCCCTATTTTCAGTGCTCCTCTTTTCCATCTCATGATAAATCTCTTTGATTTCATCTTGATTCATGGTTGAGATCTCTATAATTTGAGCTGGTGAAGTAATATTTGAAGGATCTTTTGGATCAGAGTGGGAAAAAAATAATTCTCCTCTTCTTCCTATTTATTACAAATTTTGAATCACCAAAAAACAACCTTCCAATGAAAATTTATGCTAATTGTAAGTTAAGTCCCTTTCAAGCCCTTCATTCGGAGTCTATCCTCGTGGCCAACCTTCCTTCTGATGTATTTCTGAACTTTTGGCCCTTTTGAGTCTAAACATTTGGCCTCTATTAATTTGAAATTTCCTCTCTAAAATTCCATAGATTTGACAAAAATTGGATGTGTGTTGGCACGTAGTGGGGATATGTAGGATTCAAAATTAATTCACAAACAAAACCCTAAATATACTGGCCCTTTTCGCATCACCCGCAAGTAGGTGAAGTCTCACCCATGGTATCTATGAGGACTGTAGGAACAAAGTTTCTATAGTCATGGAGGAACATCAAGAATTCATTCTAACCATTCAACTTAACATTCATTCATTATACCATTCACTATGTGCATAGAGACATAATACAATATAAAATATTATGGTTACCCAACACACATTAAGTGCATGCAATAAACAAAAGAATAAACAAAACACATCAAATCATGTCATAAAGACACCATATTTTAACGTGGTTCATCCAATATGGGCTACGTTCATAGTGACAATATTCTTATATTATTAGTCAACATCATCTCTTACAAAAGGTGTGCACCACTCTCATACATAATTCACACATATACTACACAGTTAGCTCCACTCACATACCTATCACACAACAAATTCTCATAAGCTCGACCTCCTCTCCATAAATTCTAAAAAAAACTACTTTCTACCAAAAAACCTTACACATTTATACTTTTACATTAGGGCTTAGCCCATTGAAAAATGGACCAAAATTCCTAACTAACTTCCTTCTTCCGCGCATGTTAACCTCTTAAAATTCACTAACAACCTTCCTTTCTTCTGTGCACATTTCCCCTTAGATGACTTTTCGTGTGGATTTATCTTGCGTGATTCCCAAAATGGTCCCAAAATTTGTTGCTCCAGCAAGCCCCCAACACTCAGTTGTGACTAGTATCAAGCCACTGAGTTCTTCTGCTTCACTCCCTTCAATTTCACAATTAGATTTTCAAAAGCCTCCGTTGTTGTCATAATCCTCTCTTTTGCTTATGTTTCCCATGCCAATATTTCTTTTGTAGTCTTTGCAGTGAATGCTAACTTAAGATGTTATTCTTGAGTAGTAATCTAGTCAAATAGTTATGGAACTCCTTTTTAACTTTCTTCTTCAATATGCGTAGATGGTTTTCCTATTTCTCATGTATCATAAATGTTTCAATACCAAGGTTATTGCCACGCAACAAATTTTATTCCCTTATTCTTCATGGTCATGTTCGTCTTCTTGATCCTTATCTAGTTATTGTATCTACGCCTCCACTATCTCACTAACCTATTATTCTATGTAGTCATATTATGGGAAATGTTTCTAAAATTGGATCTGTTTCTTCCATCCTCGGGACTTCTTCCTGCTCTGATGCTACATCTTTTTTACTATTTTGTTTATGTGTTCCTAATTTAGAAGCTCCTATATTCATTGATACCATTTCTCTCTACAAATAACTCACATCTTTAAATTACTTACTCGACTCTTCTCACTCGACTCTTTCAATTTCTATGAATGCTCAAACAACAATAACCTTTTAATGTTGACCCATCATTTTATTTTATAGCCTATTGCAAGTTTTTTCCATTCTTCTTCGCGCATAAATTGGCAGTCTAAGACACTTGCATTGACATTCAATTATTTATGTAATTCTTCATTAAATTCATATCCTTTTGCAAATCATATGCTATATTTTCCATCCTATCAAAATCCTCTTTCCATTTTTCATTTGTGACTACGCATCTCCACTATCTCGTCATCATGTTTTCTCTTTAATTCTTGTCCCTTCATGTATTTTATTTAATGATTTTCCCTCCCTCTATGCATATTTTTGTCGCAATACAATCCTCCATATGCATAATTCCTTCCTCATAATGTGACAAACAATTCCAAATGTTGCGATCTGAATGGAATCTGTAGTCTTGGTCAACCATGATCATTTATGGACAAGAACTGGAAAACATGGTTAATCATTGTCAACCATGGTTATGGTCAACCAAGGTCAACCATAGTGAAGGTCATCCATAGTGAAAACCAACCATAATGAGGTCTATAGAAGTTAACCATGGTGAAGGTCTACAGAAGTTAACCATGGTCATGGTTATGGTCAACCATAAATAACCATGATCATGGTAATCCAAGGTCAACCTTACTTAACCATGGTCATGGTCAACCAAGGTCAACCATAGTGAACCTTTCCTTCCAAAAGTCAACCAAGTTCTACCAAACCTAACCATGGGCATGGTTAACCATAGGCAAGCATGGTCATTGTAAATTTTTGTATTAATACTTCAACAATGTATTATTAATGTATTACTACTTTACTAATGTATTTATTAAGTTATTCATACTTTAATAACGTATTAATAAAGTATTAATACCTTAGTAATGTTTTAATTCTTTAATATTAATGTTTTAATATTAATATTAATATTAATGTTTTAGTGTATTAATAATAATAAATACATTATTAATAAAAAAATTATTAATGTATTATTACTTTAATAATGTATTATTTATGCATTACTTTATTAGAGTATTAATACTTTAACAATGTGTTAATGTATTAATTAATTTATTATATTATATTATTAATGTATTAGTACTTTAATATCTTACATTATACATTAATGTATTAGATAATTATTACATTACATTATTAATGTATCAGTTAATTAATAGATTACATTACACATTAATGTAAATTTATATTTTAATTTATACATTATATTAATGTTTTTTTTAAACGACTTTGCTCGACCTGCAGAAACTCTGAAATGGATAGGGTTTCATGCAACTAGCGGACTACTACCCGGTACACTACAAGCCCTCTCTGTACGTGCCTGGAATGCACAACTATGTCGCTCCCACTGACACAACAAAATGAGGGCAGACGGGGGGGTGAAAACCCTCTCTTACCACAATGTAGCAGCAAATGATCTAGAAAACTCATGTGATCGTCGGTCATCCTTTGAACCTCCGTCGCACTTAAGGGAACAATATCTGCAAGAAGAGATAGATGGAAGAAAAGGAGAAAGCATGGATGCAAAATCATCGCATCCAAAAGTAGCTCGGGTCTGGATACCCAAAAAGTGCATCCCTCAAGCTCTGGTAGTGCCTTGATACATCATAAAATCAACCAACATAGGGGAGCATACACATTTTATGAGATACCATGCTCTAATTGGAAAATTCCTAGGCCTCCGACCCTCAAAAAAGGACCTTACACAATGGATCAAGACCTGGTGGAATCTCAAAGGATACTACGAGCTTCAACTAAGCTCCAAAGGGTTTTTCACAGACATTTTATACAACCTGGAAGACAAGGACCACATCTTCGAAGGAGGACCATACTTCTACAACTCTGCAGGTCTCTACCTGCACTTCTGGACTCATCTCTTTTTCCCCGAAAAGGAATATTTTTCCTATGCCCCAGTATGGATTCATCTCTACTCCCTGCCTCAAGAGTTCTACTTGGAATAAATGGGATTGGCAATACTCTGGGCAAACATGTTAAGTCATCAAAAGCTACAAAAAAATAAAATACACATCCTATGCAAGAATATGTGTTTATATGAACATATCCAAAGCTCTACCAGGTTCAGTAACCCTGGAATACCAGGATGAGGAATTGGCTTAGACCATAGACTATGAACACATTTCCTTTTGTTGCCGAAAATGCCATGAACATTAGCATCTCTTCAGAGACTTCCCCCTAAATGCTCCCACCAAGCCAGAAGCCAAAGAGAAACCAAACGAGGGTTTCACATAGGTTCAAAACTACAAAAGACAAACACAGAAAAAACCCATCAACAACAATGGAAGAAAGAACCCCGACACCAACTCCCTTGAATCCCTTAACCAACATCCAGAGGCCGAAGAGGTGGAAAACCCACACCAAAGAATAGAAAGAGGAAACAATAACAACAAGGTAAAGCAACAGCCACAGGCGCACCCAATTCAAGGAATCCACACAGACTCCCAGGATTCTCCAAATCAAGGGAAGGTCCCAAAGAGGGAAGAAGAAACAGTCATGGAAATGGACGAGAAAGACCTAGCCGATATTGACCCAGATAGGATAGAAGAAGAACTCAAACAAAAGGACCTTCAAACTATACGAGAATATCAACTCAGAAAAGTCCATAAGGTTTTCCTCAACTCATCAGTAGGGGCCACCTCTAGACTCAGAATTAACGTGGAACCAAACCCATATCCCCAGAGGAATCCTAAGGAAAAAAAATGGGGTGAGAGAAAATCAGTGCACCAGCTAATAAAACAAAAAGGGAACTACATGATCAACTTGAAGAATATACAAAGGCTCTCAGAGAGCTCCTTCTCTGACCCACCAAATTTTCAATAGTGAAGATCATCACCTGGAACATCAGAGGCCTAAATGGGAGATCAAAGCAGAGGATTCTTCAGAACTATGTAAAAACTGAAGACCCCGATATTCTTATGCTACAAGAAACAAAATGTGATGGGAAAATAGCAGAAGACATTCTCAAAAAATGTTGGAGAAATTGCAACTTCTATCGCTTGGATTTGAAAGGCACCGCAGGAGGACTAGCTATACTATGGAACCGTACCACTATAATCTTAGACCAAGGCTTCTCCACACCAAGAACTCTTACAACTCACTATCGAGCTATTGGATCACACAAAGACAGGTTGATCACCAATGCATATGGCCTGCAAAACTGTTAAGACAAGGACCTCTTTCTCAAAGTATTGGCATAACTAAGCTCTATAGCATAGCACAAGCGATGGATAGTAGGTGGACACTTCAATATGATCCTCACACTAGAGGAAAAAAGAGGAGGGAAAAAACGTCTGGAACAAGACAACACAAAATTCGAGGACCTAATAGAATAACTCAACCTAGTCGACATAGAGAATGGCAATGACACTTACACTTGGACCAACATGCGATCAGGGCACCAAAAGATAGCCTGCAGGCTATATGACTTCCTTATCTCAAAATCCCTTATGCTAGAAGGTCCAATGGTAGAATCCAACATTCTCTCAAAGGCGGGCTCAGATCACTGGCCTGTTCAGCTTTCAATAGATATAATAGCCACCCCTAAGCTCAAACCTTTCATATTTGAGAAATTATGGATCACCCACTCGGAATTTCAAGAGATAAACTGAACCTGGTGGAACAATGTAGAGATCCAAAAGGGGACCAAAATGTACTGCTTCCAAAAAAATCTAAAACACTTCAAACAACAAGTACGCAAATGGAACAAAGAAGTATTTGGGAACATCTTTCAAGAAAGGAAAATGCCAGAAAAAAAACTAGAGGATCTTCAGGAGAAAATCATACAAAATAGGCATACAGTCACACAATTGTACGAGGAGAATGACATCAAGAGGAAACTAGAATAAATATACAAGTAGGAGGAAATCGTTTGGAGACAAAAATCTCGGGTCCAATGGCTTAAAGAGGGGGATAAAAAATCCAAATTCTTCCACCGCTCCATGATCCATAGATGCTTCATAAACCACATTACGAAACTCGAAGAAAAGTAGGGAAACACCCTACTAACTCATCAATAAATAATGCACGAGCTTATAGACCTCTACAAGGATCTTCTTTCAGAACCGCTAGTGGACTGCACCTCGACAATTTAGTGGGTGACCCAAAATATCCCACCTCTCATCACCCAGGAATAGAATGAGGCTCTCATGAAACCCATAACACAAGAGCAAGTGGACCAATCCGTCCATGATCTCCCCAAAGGAAAAGCACCAGGCCCACATGGTTTCTCTACAGACTTCTTCCACTCCTGTTGGCCAATGCTCAGGGATGAAGTGTGGCAGTTGGTGGAGGAATCACGCATCTCAGGAAAAGTTCTCCTAGTGTTAAATTCCACTTTTATCACCTTAATCCCCAAAGAAGAGAGGGTTACAAATCCGAAGAACTTCGATCCAATAGAGTTATGCAATGTGATTTATAAAATCATCTCCAAGGTCATGGCCCTATGACTCAAGCCCATACTCCCCTTCATCATCTCCAAGGAGCAATCATGATACGTCGAAGGAAGGAAAATCATGGACAGTTTCATCCTAGTCCATGAAATCATTCACTCGCTCAAAACAACCCATACTCCAGGTATCCTTCTAAACCTAGACATGTCAAAATATTTTGAGAAATTAAGCTGGAAGTACAAGAAAGCCCTCTTAACAACTTTCAGTTTCAGCAAAGAATGGATCTCATGGACAATGAACCTCATATCCTCAAATTTCTTCTCAATCCTTGTTAAGGGAGTCCCTTCCGAGCCCTTCTCCCCCTCGAGAGGTATAAGCGAAGGTGACCCTCTCTCCCCCTTCTTGTTTGTCATAATGGATGAAGGCTTGGGCCACTATATCAAAGCCTCAATTCAAAATGGATATCTTCAAGGCCTCCCTCTACACGGGTTACAACCAAAAACCTCCCACAACCAATTTGTTGATGATACGATGCTTGTGAATACCCCCACAGTGTAGGAAGATAATAAATGAGAGCCATTCTTAATGATTTTAGTGAAGCATCCAGAGCCACCTTTAATCTGGCCAAATCACAACTCTTCTTTTCTAATATGCCAAAAGAAATCCAAAAACACATATCACAACTAATGAACATACCCATCTTCTATTTTCCCTCGCAATACTTGGGAGCCCCTCTCTCCGACTCGGCAGCCATAAACATTTCATGGGACTCTCTCCCCCTTTCTATATCCAACCGACTTAGCAACTGGACCTTCTGATCCCTCAATCTCCCAGCCATACTCATTCTCTTAAATTCAGTCTTTCAAGTCATCCCTTCCTACCTCTTTTCTTCCCTAGCCTCCCATCAATCCATCATAAAAAAAAATAAGGAATTTGCAAAGGAAATGTTTATGGCATGGCCACAACCTGGAAAAAAAAATGGGCCTTAGTAAGTTGTGACAAAGTCTTTAAGCCAAAATATCTAGGAGGTCTGGGCCTCAGGGACCCTGGCAAATTAAACAACACCATGGACGCAAAGATATAGTGGAGATGGCTCAAAACTCCGGTTGAGCTCTAGGAAAAACTTTGGACACACAAATATGACCCGAATACGCATCAAGCTCTTCTCATTAGGATGCAGGAAAAAACTCAGGGCTCCAACATTTGGAACACGGCCTGGAAAAATTGACCATTAATACAGGAACATGCCTTTTGGGAAATTCATAATGGCTAGAATGCACTATTCTGGAGGGATTCCTCGAAGCAATTCCCACCCCTTCAATCTGAATAAAACCTATGATCTTATAAAAATCACATTAAATATTTATGCTCTCTCAAAGTGGCAGATCTATGGTCATGTACCCCCAACAACTCTCCTTGGAGAAGCTGGAAATCAACCCACCGGGAACTCCAAGTGGCAACTGATTGCAACTTGCAAAACTAGAAGGAAACAATAAACCAAAGGAAAATTCAGATAAGAACAGACCCAGACATTCTCATATGGGGACATACTCCGCATGGGAACTTCAAACTCAAGGAGGGATTTATTCTACAGGAAAAATTCCAAAATATTCAAAAATATCAAATTTGGGAAACAATATGGAAATTGAGATTCTGGCCAAAAATCTCCACTTTCCTCTGACTTCTAATTCAAAACAATATCTTAACCTCGGACAACCTCCAAAAAATGGGGTTTCATAGGTCCCTCAATATGCCACCACTTCTACCAATAGGAAGAAACCATGGAGCACCTCCTAAACAATTGTCAAATCAGTGAGGAAATATGGAATCAAGCAACCCATCTCATGAGAAGAACCAAACGAGCAAACAATAACATCATTATCACAATCAAGGATTGGGGACTTAGATCTTACAAAATTCCTATCATGAACAGAACTTGGAAAATCCTACTAGGCTTCATTGTATGGAAAATATGGAAAGAGAGGAACAAAGGAATGTTTCATTCCCGGACCTCCCCACCCACCCTCCTCTGGACCACCATCCTCTCACATCTCCAGGAAACTCTCCAACTACATGCATGGACCCAAGAAGATTTCCCCACTGATCCAGGTGAACTATCTATCCTAAAATCTCGGGGCTTCTCTCTGTCACTCTGCACCCTCCCCCTGCAGTCCCCCCTAAAAGAAAAGGCCTTCAGTCTCTCTACTTGGCTTCCCCCCGCCCCGCCCGGATTTCACAAAGTCAACTTTGATGTCTCCTCTAAAGGCAATGCATAAATTTTCGGATATGGAGTGTTCATAAGGAATAACACAGGCCAAATTCAATACCTCATCGCAGAAAATATGGGATTCAACACCAATAATTAAGCAAAAATTTGGGGTCTCATTAAAGGGGTACAAATGGCTCTCGACCACAATCTCACTCGCCTGATCATTGAAGGAGACTCGAAAGTCATAATCGACCTGGATACCAAAATCATAAATGGAAAAGATCCAGAAAAAATAACCCTTAGTTGGTGCCTCATGGCCCCAGTAAACAGTCTCAAGACACTTCTCTGACCCTCTCTAACTCTCACCACCTCTCACATAAGGTGAAGTGAAAACAAAGTGGTAGATAGAATAGCCAATGCAAGGGTGGAATCCACGCAGCAGGTCATTTTCATCGATACAAGGCAGTCCCCAAGCTTGTCTCTCTAGCTCCAATGCATGGAGCTAGCCCAACAAGATTGCCCTCCCTCGGATGGGGTGCTACCTGGACAGAGTTCGCGGACACATGGAACCAAGCGACCAGAGAAGTTATTAATCCTGACCGTCAACCCACAACCATTAACTACCGCATGGCTCACACCATGAAGGAAGTTATGGTAGTGTGCCTCGACAGCTAGGTTGGATTAATGGTCGTGCAAGCAAGCGAGACGAGGCGTACTAGGCCTAGGATGGTTTTCAACTCGACTCCAATGGCTAGGGGGGTTGTCAACTCGTGGGGGTGTGGTAATAAATGGGAATTCACCCTGGTGTATTCATTCATTCTCCCTCTGCCCTGGTTAGTTCTCTTCGACTCTTCTGAGCACTTCTGCATAGTTGTCCTCTGTATATTTTTGTTGGGTTCTCTCTCCACTTACCCTTTCAATTGGGTTGGTTCTGATGCCCTCTTCCTGTTCCACTTACTCGACCCCCACAAGCTCCTTCTCTACAATATCACCAGTTCCTCGATGCTATCAGTCTTCTCTCTCTTTTCCAAGCACCATTTCACCGCCTCCTTACCCACAATCCAAATTCTCCACACTCTTCCCAACATGCCTAGAGAAAGAGGGAAATCCAAGAGGGGTGTGCGAAACTACAACACCCTCTTAAAACGCAATCCACTCTCCCCCTCTCATATGGATCTCATTACGCATTTTACTAGTCCACGACACATCAACTGGAGGTCATCGAAGGCACCTTCGTCCACCCCTCATCTGCTCGATGGCGTCAGCCCGGTAAAGGAGGAAGTGTCACCTTTGAGCGCACACGTTCCTCCATCCACCCCTCATCTTCCCCATGGCCTCAGCTTAGCTAAGGAGGAAGAACCACCTTTGTCCATGCACATTTCTCACGCTACCAGTCTCTTACCCCCCTCAAAACTCAATCCACAGGACCCCTACTATGAAGATGGCAACTGCATGGTGGAGGAGGAAATCCCCCCGAGCTGGCAAGTGGAGGAAAACACAACGAACACCAAAGAGGACACCACGGTGGTCTCCAGCAAGGAAAAGGAGGATGAACAACCCCAACAATTTGCAAATCGCCTCATGGAGGAGCACCTCCAACTTATCTTTGAAATCAAACAGAAACAAGATGAACATATGCAATCTCAACGCATCCTCGACCAAAGAATTGGCATTATGGTCGATGCTCTAGCGGACGGTCCTGCACAAACTCGATGCCCAACATGCGGCCAATGGTTCACCCCTATCTACAACATCCATGGACAACCAGTATCGACAATGGAGTGAAGTCTCCAGGTTATTGTTTAATTCCATTTGTAGGCCTAATTTCTTACTTTACTATAGTAGCAGACTGGATGGACATACAATTTTCCCGTACACTGTATACGTAGTTTTGTTCATAGCTAGTCTTAGAGGCCACCCGAAAATTGTTCATCCATTTTTGTTCATGCAACTAGGACGCATATTTTTTTTGAAATAGATTTGTTCAAACAATTCCAGTTTACATGATGATGTGTCAAACTTGGAGCATCTAAGAGCCACTTGTTTTGGTTTCTCTTATGTGGCAAAACAGGTGGC
>SNQJ01S0073383.1:0-20576 GCA_010110895.2 Picea sitchensis | reverse complement strand
ATTAATATATTAATGTATTAATACATTATTAATGTTTTTATTAAAAAAGTAATAACATATATTAATTAATTAAATAAATATATTTCAATATACTTTAATATATCAATGTTATTCATTGTGACCACCATAAGAAATCATAATCATGATCAATTGTAGTCAACCATAGTTATTTTCCATAAATGTGTTAATAATTTAACAATGTATTATTTATGCATTTTATGAGTGTATTAATACTTTAACAATATAGTAATGTGTTGATTAATTAATAAATAACATTATTAATGTATTAGTACTTTAATATGTTACATTATACATTAATGTATTAATTAATTAATACATTACATTACTAATGTATCGATTAATTAATAAGTTACGTTATACTTTTATGCAAATTTATAGATTGTGTGAATGTTATAATGTATTAATGCTTTGTTAATGTCTTACTACTTTATCAGTGTATTATTTTATTTGATTATTAATACTTTAGTAATGTATTTATTAAAGATGTATTAATTAATTAATCGATTAAATTGATGGGCTTCAAGTATACTTTAATGTATCAATGACATTCATAGTCATGACCATAAGAAACCATGATCATGGTCAATCATATTAATCATTTTGATTAAATGTATTAATACTTTAATAATGTATTACTACTTTAATAATATATTTATTAAGCTATTACATCTTTACTAATGTATTTATTAATGTAATGCTACTTTAATAATGTATTATTAATATATTACTTTAGTAGAGTATTAATAATTTAGCAATGTATTACTTAATAATGTATTAATATTTTAATAATGTTTTACTAAATATATCAATTTCAATGCATTACTACTTTATTAGTGTATTACTTTATTAATGTATTATTTTGTTAATGTATTAATACATTACCAAGTATATTTATTAATCCATTTAATATATTTATTGATGTATTCAATATATTAGTTCTTGCTAATGATGTATTCAATATATTAGTTCTTGCTAATGATGTATTTAATATATTATTAATGCATTTGTTGTTGTATTTATTAGTGCATTAATAATTTAGTAATGTATTTATTGTTGTATTTATTAGTGCATTAATAATTAATACATTTAATGTATTTAATGTATTAATATTTTATCAATGTATTAATTAATTAATTAATTATTGATGTATTCAATATATTAGTGGTTACTATTAATGTATCCAGTATATCAATGATGTATTTATTAGTGCATTAATACTTGTGTATGTATTTATTAATGTATTTAATGTATTACTTTATTAGTTTATTAATATTTTAACAATATATAAATTACCAATATATTAATATATTAATTAATTAACACATTACATTATTAATGTATCAATCAATTAATAAGTTAATAATATAAATTAATACATTAATTTATAAATTATAATTTATATATTAAATTTACATATTATTATTATATATTATAAGGCAATAATTAATTAATACTCATTTTCGGGGTATGTTATTAATCAACTAAAAACAATCACTTTATAAAAATGGTTGATATAAATTGATTGACCCTATTTATTCATGTTTCCAAGCTAATGGAAACATTCAATATATCATCCACTTTTATAACTTTTATACATTGGTTGTTGCTAATATTTAATTTAAAAAAATATGTTATCACCCAAACGTGTCCACCATAACGCTGGAAGATATGTATATTTAAACTGATCAATACAGCCGTGGTTTTACAAGACTGTGTGTCATCTTAAGCCCATTCCGTTTCATAACTTTGTCCTCTTTGTTACACAAATATACAGACATCTCTTGTACTCGGAGCACCTCAGTTCTATAGAAATTACGTTCATAAAATCCATCCAAATGTAAGGTCTTCGAGGCCGGGTTTCAGGTCTTCGTCGCGGAATCTTTCATATTCGGGAGTATCCCCGCCCGTTTTTCTCACTTCGACCATACAGAGAGAAGGGGACAACTCGGAAATTTCTCCACATACAGCCAACCGTCCTTCCCCGCCAACAGTCGTTCCTTCCATATCCACCTTACCTTCGCTCTTTCTGACACTAAATCCCTTACCCTTACCAATCTCCTCCAACCTCGATACAATGGCTGAAACAGGCTGCTCCGACACGAATCGCAATTCCCGTTTACTTTCCTGTTCAGCCAAGATAGTATTCAGATCTGATAAGCTCGAAGAAGAAGATAGTAAAGGGAAAGCGTTTGGGTTCAGGCACGGAGATTTTGTTTCGGCGCAGCTCACATCGTCTCTACTGTTGAACCATGGAACCTCCATGATCTGCGGAATGCCAATCCGCGTATTAGGGTTAGGATCCAGTATTTGGAACAACAGTGAACCCACTTCGTCCTCGAAAGATTCCAACGGAAACCTAAATTCTCTATTGCACATTTGACTGTACAAGGGCATCAAATCTTCTTCCTCGAACGGAAGATAGCCGTCCGACTTGAGATAGTAGAGAATCACTCCGCACGCCCATATGTCTGCCTTGACACCATCGTAGGCCTCGCCGTTCAGAGCCTCCGGTGGAATGAATCCTAACGTTCCGCACGGGGTGCGAACTAAGCGATTCTCCCCTTCGTTCTCCTTCATTGCACTCAGCCCAAAATCGACTAACTTAACGTTCCCGTTATCGTCTACAAGCACATTCTCAGGCTTCAGGTCTCTGTGGTAAACGCCTTTGCTGTGACAGAAGTCCACAGCGGCAATCAACTGCTGGAAATATTTCTTCTTTGTGCATTCGTCCGGCTTCGTTTCTTCCTCTAACATTTTCGTAACTAGGTCTCCTCCTTTCACATACTCCATCACAATATAAATTTTCTTTTCGTTCGAAATCACTTCGTACAGCTGCACTATATTGGGATGCCGCAGTATTCTCATTGCAGAGATTTCAGTCTCGATATGGCGTTCCAAGCCCCTTCGTGCCAGAATTTCCTTCTTCATAACCTTAACAGCCACGCTCTCGCCCGTTTTTAGGTTTCTCCCATGATATACTCTTGAGTATCTACCTCGTCCCAAGAGTTCGCACAAAGAATACTTATCCATCAAGATGCTGTCCTTCTGAGGAATGTCCGAGTTCATCGATTTATCTTGTTCTTCTAAATCTATACAATATATCACAACAGCCGGCCTGCTGATTACGCCTATAAATTTGATTGTGAATAAGTGCAGACTGTCAAACCTACTGTATTATGAGTCTACGAGAAGGGTGTTTATCCATCATCCAAGCACATTTGAATCAGGCCATGTTTGTACAATTGCGTCGCTTCACTGTATTATAACTATTATTATTAATTAAGATCGAATATAGTAATATAGAAAAAGTGATTGTTGTGTAGTGTAAAGAATAATATTAGTCAGTATTTAAATTTGAATTTGTGAAGGGTAGGATATGTATATCTTCTTAGATTTTACCAGTCAAATAGCTGGGAAGTCCCATACACCAATTTGGTGTGCTGACTTGGCAGTGACCTTAAAAATAGATTATTATTATTATTATTATTATTATTAATCAACTCATATATAAAATCTTAAAAAAAAATACTTAGAAAATAGAATAATCTTGTTATGTAACAAATTTAATTTTGATATAAGTTGATTTATTTTGAAAATGAAAAATTAAATTGTGAGATTGGAAAATCTAATAATGAAATGTTTTCTATTAAAATTTTAATAATATAAACAGATTGGTAATCTAAGCTATCCTTTGCCCCACCTATGATTAGGTACTTAATGTACAAGAACAAGATAAACAACATCGATGACACAGGCTCTCCAAAGTTGTTTCACACTCTATCCAAAATGGACAAAGGCTTAAGAGGGGAAGACATAATGATGCCAAGTCTTGGGCAAATCATTGGGGAATAAAAGAAGAAGTTTGTGCTGATATTAAAAATATTGTACAAGCTAAATTTAAGGAAAATATATAGTGTGATAAATAATTAGAGGATAACAAAAAATTAATATATTATAAGGAGTTGGTTCATCCTAACCTGATGAAAAGTATCTCTTTGTTTTGACTAGCTTAAAAAAAAGAATCAAAATTGCTAAAATAAGAACTAATTCTCATGAGTTGCATCGTAAAACTAGACATTGGACAATCCCCAAAACACCATGGCAAGAGAGAATATGTAGCCTTTATGACACCAAGGAGGTTAAAGATGAAAAACAATTTCTACTAGAATCTCATCTCTATACCCAAATTAGATGTCAACTTCAAAATATTTGTCACAATATCTACCTTCCTCCCCTTCTAAGTCATCAAAACTTTATTGATCAACTTGGAACTCTTCTCTTAATGCTTTTCAAACATCCAAATAACATTTAAAAAAAAATCCAAGTAATCTCTTACATTTGTTAAGGTTAACTAAATAAATTTTGGTTTCATTGGAAGTTAACCATAATCATTATAATATTTAAAAAATGTTAAATTTATATAAACAAATTCAAAAAATAAAAATTATTAATTACATTATAATGTATTTAAAAATATATATAGTTTTCACAAATTCTTTATATTAAAATTTTTATAAAATTGATATTATATTTATAAAATAATTTTCTCAAATTTATTTTAAAGATCTAAAAATCACAAATACCTTATAAATAAATAAAATTAATATTAATCATTCTTTATATAAAAGAACATGTGTTTTTTTTAAGAACATGTGTGTTTTTTTAAAGAGTATAGATTCAAATCTAAAGAGATAAGCTATCTACATTAAAAACTTTATTATTATTATAATATAAACACTTTTTTTAAATATATTTCATCTTTCCCCATTAGGTTTTTTTTTTTCATATTACTTCTCACTAAAAGGAATGTAAACATGAAATTTGCTTGATTTATTTGGGCCATGAATAATTTTTTTTAGTTTTTTTCATCATATCACGTCTCACCGAAAGGAATATAAACATGCAATTTGATTTATTTATGCCATCAATTAAAAAGAGCTTAGCAAATCTCCAAATTACTAAACCAGCCTCCATGTTAGAATTGAACGATGATTATGAGTTAGTTAATTGAGCGAATGTTCTCACAATAAATATAAATATTAGTGTGATGTCTATGTTAGTGTGCTTACCTATTTTTGAAATATAAAATTAATTTAGTGAAAGTTCTTTCAACGCGTATTAATGTGATGTCTCGATGTTAATGTATTTTAGCTATTTTGAAATAAATACTTCTAAAGGATTATTGAAAAAAAGTGTTAAATAGATAAAAGATGTAAAGTAAAATATATTTAAAAATGTTTAAATGACATGCAACCTTATAACTTGAGACATAATATTCTTGCTTTGATAAATCATAGCACATTGTATTTTAGTACTCCATGCATTTTAAATCTTATTTGTTGTTTTCTTTGTAATAAAGATTAATAAAGATAATTAACATGATTTTTCTATGTGTAGGAGATTTTAATTTGGGAAATGTAGAGGTGTAAAATTGTTATTAATTCAGGTGACAGGTGTGGGAGGGTCATTATTGCATTTAAGTGAAATATCAAGGTTAGATATACATGGAGTTTAGATATAACCACCAATAACCAGGTTGAAGAATATACCCTCTTCCAAGATGTTTTGTTGTTTAAGGAGAAATAGATGCAACATCATATTGTCATTCTAGGAGATGCATTGAACACAGTCATAAGCTTGGTCAAAGGATCCTTGCCTACAAATGCCCAAGTGAGATCTCTCGGGTGTCAGAATTTTACAGGGTATCAAATCTAGAATTCGATGAGAAAAATAACACTAATCCAATGAATTTGCATATAAACAAAGAAGAGAGAGATAGAGAAGAATTTACTCCACAAGAATGAATTTATTCATAGTATATGTTCGAAATTACAATGAGATCAATCCAATATGTAGAGAGGAATTGATCTTGTCACTAATAATAACAATTGCCACTAAAAGTAGTGTAAAAATAGCTAAAGCACACTTACATTACTAATGGGTCAATAAGCCACTTAAAAAAGTATGTAAAAATTGAGGCTTTCAGCTATTACGCTAAAACTTGAAGATAACCTTAATAATCTAACATGAGTATATGTGTTAAGGTCCTACCCACACATAGGTAGATCAATGTATTAGGATGCAATAAAGGTCAATATTAATCAGCCTTTCTAATAAAATAGAATAAGCATAGGATGTAAGATGACCCACACAAGCTTCCGCTTCGAATGACTCTTCCCTCAGATGCTTCTCTTATCAGACATATTTAGAGTAATATGGCCTCGAGGGTATGAAAACCCTAGCTTGAGATTATTGCAATAAGAGTTAATCGCCGATTGGAGGTTGCCCTCATTGAGGCCCCTCAGGAAATACTGTTTCTCCTCGGAATCAGTGTTATTTTAGTTGTTGCTCTCATATTATTTTTGTGTTATTGTTGATGATTATGCTAGTTATATTACCGTTATTATGCCATTTCTCTAGAATTTCTGGTTTATGTTCCGTGATTTATTAGATCCGTATCTGTAAGTGGTATTCTCCGTGAGCACCTCTCGGCAGAAATTATGGGTATTTTTTTCCGGGGTAGAGATGTATTTCGGCGTATTTAAGATACAAATATCTATCATTAAGTGCATAAACCAGTGGCTGGGGATTCATACACAGGAAATACAAGTGGTTCTATGACACATCCGTTGGGCCACCTTATAACCCTGCTATACCCTTCGAAAGTGGTAGCACATCAGAAAACACCTGTATGGATCGACCTAGATTTCAAAGCCCTATTTAGGATAAACCTACTTCCATCACAGATTCTAGTGTCGTCAAGAACAACACTGAAGAAACCTCTAGTACCTGTAGTTTGGTAGTAATGAATTAGCGGCAATATCTATCCTCCTTAGTTAGTGCCCCGAGATATTAAATGGTACTACCTGTTGGACCCCGCACGTATATCAGGGAGTTATAGCATAGGGAAAACCCTGTCCAGAGAACCCTTGAATACCTAACCCTTGGGGAACATAAACATAAACATAAACAAATTAAACCTACGAGATCTATTGACACAAGATCTATGTTCTCAGCTCAATGTAAGTAACACACATTTATTTCGTTGTTAATTTGGGGATTTCAAAGACTTAAACACTCTTTCTAATCGGGCAACCCCAGCTATAAAATACATATATCATGATTATTTGAGACTCATTCCATTAGATTCTTAATTTCCCTTATCACATTCATCCGTATTATTTTGCTGCAAAAAATTTATGACCCCACCTAATTCCCTTTCGGCCTCACTCCCATGCTTCATGGCTCCATAATTCAGAGCTAAGAACTTGAGTCTCGCTTTCTTCAAATACCTTTGGTAATCTAGTTTCCTCTAGACCCAAAAAGAAGTGAAAAACTCAATGCTACTATTGCCTCCCTATGATACATCCATCAATATTTCACCATAGCTACACCAGAATGCATATGCAAATTCAATGGCTAAGTCAGTATTTTAACTCCACTACTCCAAATTTTGAATCATTTCTGTAATCACTCTACACCAAACACAAGATCCCTACTAATGAATATTTTCCCGATGCACATACAAAGACTGAAGGTGAACTTCTTCCCATTCCCATTCTAGCCCCATCACTAACGATACGTTTTCATCCATGGTGGATGTAAACTAAATTTGATGGTCTTCAGACTCCCATCGGTTGGGCAAACCAAAATGGAACATTATCATCTACAACATTACGTGATGACTTGGCCAACTGAAAGATAGTGTTCTCCATTCAGATCAAGAACACTGGAAATGGTATATGGAGAAAAACTTCCGTCAAGGGTATATTGCTTGACCCAATTTGTGATTGAGCTTAATGAACGGATTAATCGCATACAATAACCATTTGGGTTTTTTGAAAAAATTGAAGCAATCATGAACAATAGAAGACTTCGCAATTGCATTTGAGTGCCTGGATTTTCTAACAGAGGGCATGATTGATGCTTTTTTCGAGAGTGTTTTGCTAAGTGGCCTCAAGGAGGAGATTCGTGCCCATGTCCTCATGGCTCTAATTCCATGACTTGGGTGGAGGCTACTAAAAAGATAAATAAGCACAACAAATTGCTTCCTCCCAAAACCGCATCTCTTTATCCCTCACACCCTAAAACCAACCCCTAATTACCCCCTCTGGCCCCATTTTAAGATTCCAAACGACTGTGGCTGAAATGGATGAACACTCAACTCAGTTGTCTTCATATAATTCAGGATACAACATTCTGTGCCACAAGTGTAAGGAACAAAATATTTTGTTGTTACCCGAGGATATTCTCGAAGAGGATGTTGACACTCCCCATATGCCCGAGTCACCAGAACTTTCTAACATAAACCCTCCATCCTAATCTCCCGGCGGAACCGACCATTTCCTCAATGCTCTGCACGAATTTTCCACCGAAAATCAAGTTAATTGATTGGCATCAAAGAACCGGAAAGGTCATCATTCTGCTGATAGGTGGGCAAGACTCACAATTTTATTCATTGTCAGATTGCCCAAGAAACCCATTGTCAATCATGCTATCGCAAATTCTTTCCAAATCATAATCGCCAATGGTGGTTCTATGAAATGGTATGCCAGAAAATGTGTGTTCCAACGGTGACTAACACCTAAAATCTATATATAGTTTGTTAATACATACGGTTAGCGACATTGTGCTAAGTGACCGCCATGACTTCATCCCATTCTCATGGATTTTCGAAACTTAACCATGCACCTGACCAAGGAGCTTATCCAATATAAATTCCAAGGCATCAATCGCGGTTCACCTCGAGGTCGACGGGCTCATCGCATGGAAAAATCGCCGTGTTGGCCACCCCGTGTTAGCTGCCCAACTCACGCCACAAGCCACAAAGACACCCCCCAGCATCTCCCAAGACCTCCAAGCCCTCCTTTCTAAACATCAAAGGGTATTTTCCACTCCCTGGCGACTCTCCTTCCCACCACCTGCAGTTCAAGTGATCATTCCATTCCCCTTGTCCTAGAAGCCTTCCTGGCATTATCCGGCCCATATCACAATTTTGCACAAAAATGAAATTGAAAAATGGTCCAGAACTCCTTACTGCCGGAAGGCTATCCGTCCTCTAGTAATGAGTTCCTTTACTTCCGCCTTCTGGCCTTCTTCATGGTACCTAAGAAAGAAGGTTCTTGGAGAATGTCCTGACTTCCATGCTCTCAACAAACTCAATTCATCAAAGACAAATTTCCATTGCCATTGATGACCTCCGCGGGAATTGAGGGCCAATTATTTATCACTCAAAACTTGACTTCGCCAAGTTATCACCAGATACATATGAAGAGGCTTACATTCCCAAGACAACCTTTCAAACTCATGAGGGCTTACTTCATGAGTTTTCTCGTCATGCCTTTGGTTTGTGTAACGGCCCCTCCACCTTCCGTGAGCCCTCATGAACCATGTCTTCCACCCTTTTCTCCGGCATTTCTATCTTGTTTTCTTTGATGATATCCCTCTATCTATAGCAAACTTGGACATACCATCTCTACTTATATAGATCAAGTTCTTCACTACTCTTCAAGATCAACTTTTCCCCAGCCAATCCAAATTTTAGCTTTTTGGTGCCTTGGCGAAATACTTTGGGTCATCTGTGGGGAAAGATGCACTAGGGTGGACCAAAAGATTCAGTTACAGTGTAAGACTAGCCGCACAAAGACTCTCGAAATCTTGTGTGGATTTTTTGGGCTTCACAGGGTATTATTGCAAGTTCCTTAAGAACTACGGAAAGATTGAAGCACCTCTCAATAATTCTCAAAAAGAACTCTTTCACTTGCACTCCAAATAGCCTCGCTCAAGATTTTCAACCTTGAAGATGGCCATGTACACAACTCCAATCCTAGCCCTTATTCCTCGGGATACACAAAGACTTTGGAAGTAGAATGTGATGCTCATTGAAAGGAATCGTTGTCCTTATGTGAGCAGGGTCAACCTTTTGGGCCTTCACCGTGCCAGCTAAACCGGTTCTGAAGGAATTTAAACCTATTTGAGAAAAGAAATGTTGGCAATTTTATGTTTCGAGCTATGAAGGCCCTTATCTCTTAAAGTAACACTTCAAATTAAAATTGTTCATCAAAGCCTCAAGTAATTTTCTAGAAAAACACATTTCCTCTCCAAGGAGCAAAACAAAAATGGGTGACTATTCTCTTTGGATATTATTATGAGACTATTTACAAGAAGGGAAAAGACAATGTCGGAAGATGCACTATCCTCATAAATATGAAGATGAAGGATCCTTTTTCTCTTCCCTTCATTGCACCCGATTGGCTCCAAGTCATTTCGAAATTGGCTCTCTGTGATCTCAAAAAAGTTCGTGATCTGATCCAACACCGCGTTAACGCTGCCTAGATCCCCACGTACTCCCGGCCTTAGCATGAGACGATGCAAAGGCCTCTTGTATTTAAGTAAACAATCCAAGCTCAAATCCACTCTGTAATTTTCTGAGTTTTCATGCTGGCACTCCGCATGGGGCACTCTGTGGTTCACCTAAAACATATGACTGAATAAATTTTTTCTGATGGTAAGGAACAGACATCCGTAAGTTTGCGCCATTGAATGTGAGGTGTGTCAATGGAACAAGGGAAATAGCCAAATCTCGGCACATTAAATAACCTCTTCCGATTCCACCCTGCCATTTGTAAGGATATCTCTGCGGACTTTATTACCACTCTTACCCAAATCAGGAATAAATTAGTCATAATGGTAGTCGTGGATCGCCTTTCCAAGCATTCTCATTTCTACGCTCTTCAAAAACCATTTACTGCATCCACGATCGCCCAAATTTTCATGGATAAGGCCTTCAAGATTCATGGCATGCCGTGACTCTATTGTTTCCGGACAAGGAATCTAACCTTTCACAAGCAATTTTGGTGCAAGAACTGCTTTAAGATGTTAAGGCACACAGTTGCATATCATCTCATCTTATCATCCCCAGACGGATGGTTAAACATAATTTTTCAACAAGTGGTTGGAAACATATCCGAGGTGCTTTGCATCTGAAAAAATACCTGGATCATATTACCCCTTCACCGGTCGGTGGCATGTAAATACTCATGATACCATACAAAACACTCGCGATGACTCCTTTGAAGTGGTATATGGATTTGCTTTCACCTTCAGCTTTCTCATGCTTACCGGGTACCTCAAGGTCTAGGCGGTTGACCAAACACTTATAGGTCGAGAGGATATTCTCGCGGGCACTTTAAAGATAATCTTGGTCATGGAACGAATTGAATGAAGGCAAGCGTGCATCATAGTCACCAACGCCAATCAGTAGAAGGGGACTGTGTGTTTTGAGACTCAGCAACCATATAGGAAAACCTTCCTCGAAAATGAGCATTGTCGTGGCTAGCACCCAAATTTTATGGCCCTTCTTCAAGTTCTCAAGTTGCAGGGGATGTCTCTATATCGGGCTAGCTCTGCCCACGTACCAAGGCTTACATCATGTTTTCATACTTCATGCTTGAAGAAGGTGATTAAACGAAGCAATTCAAACCAACCTTCCGAAGTTAGTTGAAGAAGGATCCACGGCTGCCAACCGTGGCGTAGTTTTGGACCAACGGAGGCCACCGTAAAGACGAGAACCATCAAGGAAGTGCTAGCATAGTGGAAAGATATGATTCCAACAAATGCCACTTGGGAAACAACTACAATCCAATGACCTCCGCAGTCAGCTTCAACATCTAAGTTTTGAGGACAAGGTTTGTTTTTATAAGGGTGATATATGTCCTAACCTCGCATTACAGATAGATCAATGTATCTAAAATGTAATTAAAGGCTCTATTATTAAGGCCTTTCAATAAAATAATAGAATAAGGCGTGATGTAAAGAATACCATTAGAAGCTTTTCTATAAGTATATTCCTCTAGATGCTTCTCTAATAGACATATTTAGTATAACAAGGGTCGAGGGTATGAAACCCTAGCTTAGAGATTATTATAACAGAGCATTGCTCAACTGGAAGTTGCCCCCCCGAAGAGGCCCATGAACATTACTTTCTTAATCAAAGTGTTATTTTAGTTGTTGTTCTCATACTATTTATGTGTTATTGTGGATGATTATGTCATTATACACTTATTCTGCTTATTTCAGTATTCTCTTATTTCGTCATGAGATTTATTATAGGATCTGGTATCTGTGTGGCAGATAGGATGAAAAGTGAAGCATTCCATAACTGGTATGAAAAACTTGCAAAGTTTACTAAAGAAAGGGTAAATCCCTAAAATCAAGGTACAATTTCCTTGATTTAAGGAGGAAGTGAACTCTCCTTCCTTTAGGTGTTTAAAATTTGGATGGAAGTTGGAAAGGATTTATTAAGTGGATTTCTAACTAAACAACTCAAAGTTAACTCCCTAAACTTATACAGAAACTCCTAAAAATCAAGGAAGGTGTCTCTCCAGAAAGTCAAATCAAGTGAGGGAAAATGCATTGGAATGCATTAAAGCAAGGTGTAGGTGCCTAAGACAAGTAATAAACCAATGTAAGTTAGGATTATGGATTTAACACTTCCTTGGGTTTCCTTAACTATGAAGTGATATTTAATAAGAAAATTTGAGTCCCGGAATTTTCTGAGTCCCAGATACTAGGCCATTTTAGGTACTCAATACAATAATGAACCCCTAATAAAAAGAGGAAAGAGGGAAAACCTCATGGGAAAAACTCCCCCCTCAAAAGAGGACATAAAAAATGAGAAGGAAGAAGCAAGAGAGAATGAATGGAAGAATTCACATTAACTGTATTCCACACTCAAAGAGTGAATAATTTACAATAGATATAGGCTACATGAGTAACCAATACGTCATAGTAGTGATCTAGAGAGTTCTACACACTCATTGACAAACAATGGAGTGAATTTCCACCTAGTCCTAGTTATCTGATCCATGCAATCATCAGTTAATTGATAAACATGTGTGGAAGTTAGAGAGACACATTCAACTACTGGTGATAAAACCAATGTTTCCATGCATGAGTGACTTCCACTAGTCTAACTGAGTGTAATTGAATCTGAACTGAAAAGGAACACCCTATTCTGTAGCGGAATAATCTCTAGAGTGAATATTGTCATCTATGGAATCGTTCTCAACATTGGACTATCAAACTTAGGAAAATAATTCTCGGTGAGTGTGTAATATCTCCAATGCCCCTCACTTCATTTTTTTTCCACCCCTTTAGGAGACTCTGGAACACATCGACTGCATAATTCCATTTCCAAAAAGGAAGCTCAAGAAAGGAATTTTGGATATTTCGGTTGGTGCTATTGGGATTTCAATCTAAGGAATCTCCTTTTGATCAGGTCCTAGTGTCATGGTATCTCAGTAAGTTTCCTTCCCTTATTTCGAAGTCTCCCCCATTGGGAAAGGAAATTCTTGGTTGAAATGTCACGTGGAAAAGATAAGACCCTAGTTTCCTCCCAAGAATAGGAAGATAACACGGATGACCTATGGAAATCCTTACATCAAATTCAAATTATGTAGGTATCACTTCATTTTTTTTGTCACCCCTTTAGGATAATTTGGAACACATTGAATGCATAATTTCATTGCCAAAAAGGAAGCACAAGAAAGGAATGTTGGATATTTAGGTTGGTGGTATTGGGATTTTAGTCTAAGGCCTATCCTTTTGATGAGATCCTAGTGTTGTGGTATCTCGGTAAGCTTCCCTCCCCTATTTCAAAGTCTCGCCCATTGGAAAAGGAAAATCTTGATTGAAATGTCTAGTGGAAAAGAAAAGACCCTAGTTTCCTCCCAAGAATAGGAAGATAACATGGATGACCTATGGAGCTCCGTACATCAAATTCAAATTGTATTTCAAGTGTTATCCACATAGGTATCCTACATTCTGGAAATTATCATACAACATAGGACAACCATGCGACAACAACATGACGAAGTAGACACAATTCAATCACAAGTGGAAAGTTTGCATGCCCAAACTACACTAACTCCCATTGAAATGGAGACATATTCAACATTTAGTGCATCCTCCCCTTTAGTGGAAACTCCTCTTCCCGACCTGAATATCCCAACATGTAACATGGGTAAAGAATATATCGATCTTCCTCTTCAACCCAAGCCTCATAATTAATGTTTTTCAAATATGTTGTATTCTGGGCATCTTTTTCAAAGTATATACAACCACATTTTGTATTGTAAGCATTCCTATCGAAGAATGGATTTATATTAGGATGGATAGGATTAGTTCAATGTTGGACAATAAATGTTTTCCTTGCCTATGGGCACATTTTGGAACAATTTGTAATTGTATGTGTCCTTTAGATGAAAAACCTTTTTATTAATATAATATCTAGTAGTTATTGCTAAAAAAATTGTTATTCATTATATTGTGTTTGTGTGTGTTATTTTTTATTTATTAATATTGTTATTTTATACAAGGTGTTCATATTTCACTACTTTGTAATGTAAGATTTACTACAACATATTTTAGTTTTTTTTTATGATGATGCTTAAAGTGATGGTGGTTAATTTCTAGACCAAAATTTGTATATCAGACATTAGTAAAGGAAAGGGATTACTTGGGTTTCTTTGTAATTGTATTTTTGTGCTCGAAAAGATTTAGAGTATCATTCGAAGATCACCACCATCTTGAGGAGTTATAAGGTTAGGAAGGTTGATATTGTGAAAAATATTTTGAATTGAGATCTCATTTTGGGTATACATAGGACATTCTAAGAGAAAGTGTTTTTCATCTTCAACCCCCTTAGTTTAAAAAATATGACATATTCTTTCATCTTACGATGTTTTGGGAATTTTCCAATTCCTAATTCCACTATGGAGCTCGTGAGAATTTGTTCATATTTTAGCAATGTTGATTTTCTTCTTTAGGCTAGTCAAAATTGAGAGATACTTTTGATCTTCAAGATTAGGGTTTATAACCTCCTTATAATATCTTTATTTTATTTTATTCTCTAATTCTTTATTGAACCACAAATTGTCCTTAAATTTATATGTAATAATATTGTGAATATTATCATTCTTCTATAGAGTGATCTCTCCCTTTATTCATGATCTAGATTTATGAGCGGAACGAATTGAAGCAACGGATTTATAATGTTAACACAAAGACACAGTGAACAATAATTGATATACAGTAAAACTTGACTTCTAATAAATAATAAATATGTTTAAAACTGTAAAATGCATACTAAAATCAAGCTAGCTAGAATGGTGGCAGCATATCTCTGAGAAGAGATGTGATGGCTACACTCATTTGCAAAAAGATGAGTAAAATGAGGCTCTGAAGGCCTTTTTTACAATAAATATCAATTCAAAAATGATAGAGATCCAAAAAACTAACCATGGGATATGAAACAACATAATTCATGAGGGCCCCATTGGGTTAAGTTAGTACATTAACTTCCTAGGGTCGTAAATTTTGCATACGATCTTCGTTTAGGATGCACGATAGCTTGCTGGAAAGGTATTAATGAGGAGATTCATTTAGGGGGATTACTCAAATCCTTTGGCTATTATTGAGGTGATTGATCGTGAAAAAGCATCATTTAGGCCCTCAAACTAGCCCCCGAAGTTAAAAACTGCTAAAAATAGTAAATTACCAAAATTGTCAGAAAATTGTTTTGAGCCAGTTGGAAAAGGTGGGTGGCCAACGATATCCAAATGGATCAATCATATCTTCTTAGGAAACAATGGTATCCATTGCGCTGAGTGCCTACATCATATGAGGAAAATTCTACTAAATTTGGCCCTGGGCGAGCCACTTGCCTTGGTGTAGGAGGTGCCCTGCTTTGACAACCTGATAAAGTTGGATCCTTTGTTGACAAGTTCCCTTGACATGTGTGTCTATGATATGATCAGTGGATTCATGTTCCATGCATTTAGGGTTGATTTTTTTTAGTGTCAATTGTTCTGCTATCTCCGAGGTGTCCAATAATTGTCAAAGCCTTTGACGAGGCCTTCTAAGGCATTCTTTCTACAAGTGAAACCAAACATTGTCTCCCACCCGAAACTAGTGTGAAACCTAGTGTTGATCATGGTGCTACTTGTACTTGGAATTGGACTTTTGTAAAATATCTTGAACCTGTTGGAAAATGTGTTGGATCCGCTCAATGAACCGGGTAGCTTTGTCAACAACAGTTGGAGCATGTGATGAGTCTATCTAGGTGACCACAAGGGGTAGTGCAACATCTATGGGGCCCAATGGTTGAAATCCCAACCCCACCTAAAAGGGGTTGTGGTCGGTTGAGCTATCTATGGCTTTGTTGTAGCTCTGTTGAACATAAGGAAGACTCTCATCCCAGGTTTGGAATTGCATATGAGCAGGACGTGAACGATCATCCGATTGATGACCTCAGTTTGGAAATTCATCCTGGGGTGGAAGGAAATGGACTTGGTGAGCTTGGTGTCCAGTAGTGACCATAGGATTGATAAGAATGTGTTGAAGAACCGACTATCGCGATATTAGATAATGGTTTGTGGGATCCCAAAGTGTACCCACACTCGTTCAAATAAAATCTTGGCAGTGTCCTCCATTGTGATGCTCTTCTTGTAGGTGCCAAAAATAACCATCTTGGAAAAGCGATCAACAACCACAAAAACACAGTCATTTCCCCTCTTGGTGGAGGGGAGGCCAGACATGTAGTCAATTGAGATGGATTCCCAAGGCCTATCAGGAGTAGGTAGAGGAGTGTATAGGCCTTTTTTATTGATGGATGGTTTGGAAATACCACAGGTAGTGTAGGACCGCATATACTTCCTGACATCCTATCAAAGTTTCGTCTAGTAAAAATAGCGTTGCAGCATTGCCACTATCTTTTCCACACTAAAGTGTCCTGCTGCCCAACTGTAGTGGGCTTCCCAAATTATATTTTATCTCTAACTTGATGGAACACAAATATGGACCAGATGGCACAACATCCCATCCTAAATATGGAAATTATTGACAATTGTGTTGGCACCCAACATCTAGTAGGTGTTGAAAAGTCATGATCTATCTCATAGAGGTGGGGCAACCCAAAGGTCTCATGGTCGCAAGATTCTAGCAATGTGGTGAGTGTCGCAACTAGAGGTCGGTTGTGGAAATCAACGACTCATTTTGTACTTCTTGTGTTATACTTGATGTTGAGGTGGAACTGCTGCAAATATGTGGACGACTTCTTATGCAGTAATTTTGAAATTTTCCTTGTGTATTCATGAATTTCAACGACTTATGATCAATGTGGATGAATGTCTCCTTCTCGAGAATGTAATGCCTCCAATGGCGTCAAACTTTCACAAGGGAGTACATTTATTTGTCGTAAGTAGGGTACTTATGGATGACATCTGATAGTGTCTCACTATGATAGGCCATGGGGTGGTCGTACTGAGTGAGAACTATGCCCACAACATAGTCTAAAGCATCTATCTCAATCTCAAAGGGTTGGTGTAGGTCAGGTAATGAGAGCATTTGTGTTGAACACAACCGTTGCTTTAGATCATCAAACACTTTCTGTCGGGAGAAGCCCCACACAAAGTTTTCCTTACCACCACATCTGGTTATTTGACTAAGCGCCGATGTAATATGGGAGAATCCCAACATGAACTTGTGATAGAAATTGGCAAGGCCTAACAAGCTCCGAAGTTCAATGAGAATGGTTGGGGATGGTTGGTCACTAATGACTAGGATCATGGCTAGATCAACATGCACATCAACAATGTAGCCTAGGTACTGGACCCTATTGTTGTAAGAAAATTCCCCTATGGAAAAGTGAATTTCCTCTTGTATATCAGACCCCTATGACCAAGAAATAAAGGTGTTAAATTTGAACAATAACAATCATTTAAATTAAGCTAAACTATTCAATGAAGAAGAAGAAGAAAGTATGAGTACCTTTTTATGAAGTTTGTCCTTGCTTGATCTGGGTTGAACTTGATCTTCAAGTCCTCCCATGAATTTTGCAATCCAATAGACAATGAAGAAAAATCATACTTCCTATTCTACCATGATAAGTTTAAAACTATATTCATCAAAAGATACAAGCCCATGCAAATATACACAAACTTCAAGGAAACAGGCCAAGCACATATATATTAATGAGAACAAAACAAGGTGCTTAAATATGTAGATGCAGATGTAGAAGACTCATCAGGTCCTCATAGTCTGATCCGGATTTTATGAGTAGAAAAAAATGACTGCAGATTATTAACAAGTGCTTAACACAAAATAACAGAGATATAGTAAAATTGGTTTTCTATTCAATAAGGAAATAAGATGAAACTATAAAATGCAGTGGAAACAAGTTTGTTGGAATGGTGGCAGCTTATCTTTGAGAAGAGATGTGTCGGTTGTGCTCATTCGTAAGAAGATGATTACAATGAGGCTTTGAAGGCCTTTTTACAATAAACAGAAATGCCAAAAACCCTAGAAATCCAAAAACCTAACCCTAGGAGATGAAGCGCCAAAAGTCATGTGGGCCCCATTTGGGTAAGTTAGTACATCAACTTCCCAGGGTCGTAACTTTTACATACGATCTTCGTTTTAGGCATATGATATCTCATTGAAAAGGTATCGTCGAGGAGATTCATTTTAGGGGCTCAATCATTCCCTCAATTATCATTGAGAAACTCAATCATCATTGAGAAACTCAATCCCTAAAAACCTTCATTTAGGTCCTCAAAATGGCCCCGAAAGTTAAAACTGCTAAAAATAGTAAATTGCCAAAATTGTCAAAAATTTGTTTTGAGCCAATTGGAAAAGGTGTGTGGCCACCGATATCGACCTGGATCATTGTCCAACCCCTTTCTAAAAATATCCATGATTAGAATGACAATACTTTTCATTGATTATTCCCCCTTTTCACTATGATAATGCCTCCTTATATAGGCTTTGAGAGGCTCAACAACCTTAGATATTCTTGGGATAAGTTGAGGATGTGACTCCATCAGTTATGGGATTTCCCTTAGATCTAGCCTTGAAATTGGATTCGAGCCAAAATGAATCGGATCCTTCTTAGTTTTCCTTAGAGATAAGGGGGATTTGTCCCAATATTTTCTCAACAGATCGACACTCCCTCAAAGTTGGCCATAGAGCATTGCAATGCTCCCTGCTATGAGGGAAAGGAGCACTGGTGCTCCTTGCAAGTAGGCAGGTGAGCGTTGATCTCCAAAAATACTTTTAGGATGTTAATTCCTCAAGGTAAAATCTTGTACTCTTTTCCAAAAGATATATTTTCATCTTCTAACAAGTCTTAGAGAATGTCCCAAGTGTTCTTATGATGTTGTCTTCGATGCGACACAGGAAAGACGACAGTATTATTTTTGTGACACTTATGACACTTGTGATAATGACAATAAGACATCATCGAAGTGAGTAATTTTGACGTGTAACACATGTCCATGACAAAGGAACATTTTTCCAAGTTGGCATATAGCTTGTGATGTCACAGAGTGTGTAGAACCTACTGAATATGCTGGAAGTGTTCTACCCAAGTCTTGGTGTAGATGAGGATTTCATCTAGATATACCACTATAAGGGAACTAGTGAAAGGTCACATGATATCGTCCATCAACCTCTTGAAATTTTTTCGGTCATTTGTCCAATCAGAGGCATGACCAACCATTCAAAAAGACCTTCTTTTGACTTGAAGGAATTTTTCCATATATCTGTTTCTTATATTGGGATTTGATGGTAGCTAGATTCAGATCAATCTTACTGAAGCATTTGGCCCCGTTGAGATAATCAAGGAGATATTTGATTTGGGGAATTGGGTATCATTTCCTGACTTTGATTTTGTTTAGGGCCCGGTAATCAATGCAGATTCCTCGCGTCTCATCTTTCTTCTGAACCAACATGATTGGGATTCCACAAGGTGATGAGTTGGGTCGGATGTGTCCCTTGTGGAGAAGTTCTTGGATATGACACTTGATCTCCTCATTTTCTAGCAGAGAGTGATTATTGACTGACACATTTTGTAGTGGTGCATCAGGGGTCAGAGCAATGGGATTCTTGACCTGACAGTGAAGAGGTACTTGAGTAGGTGATGAGAATATGTGTTTGTATTCTTCCATGACCTTATCCACTTTATTTTTCTACATGGAGAGGTCGACTGCAAAGGCCATGGATGTGGTTGCAAACTTGTTCTCACTCTGAGAGATAATCACGAAGAATAAAAACTTCTCAGTATGATAAATGACCTTCCAACATTTCTTGGCAGAGACCAAGGAAATAACACTAGGTGGTACTACCTCGGGTATACTGTACAATTTCCTGTTCAAAGTAATAATAACACTATGAGGCCTAGATGCATATACAACATGAAGTTTCCATAAATAAGATGATCCATATGGATATCGGTGGCCACCCACCTTTTCCAACTGGCTCAAGACAGTTTTCTAACATTTTTGGCAATTTACTTTTTTTAGCAGTTTTTACTTCCGGGGCCATTTTGAGGGCCTAAATGAATGTTTTTAGGTATTGAGCTCCTCAATGATATCCAAAGGCATGATTGAGCCAAAACAATGAATCTCCTCGATGATACCTTTCCAATGGGTTATCACACGCCTAAAACAGAGATCGTATGCAAAAGTTACGACCCCGGGAAGTTGATGTACTAGCTT
>SNQJ01S0073382.1:37694-49713 GCA_010110895.2 Picea sitchensis | reverse complement strand
GTGTGTTTATCAAGTTGTTTCACATTCAAATGAAATGTGTGGCCATCATCAACTAAGTTTGTCGTCCTCGTTCTACTTCGAATGACATTTTGTGTTGTTTTCGTAATACCATCGTCTAGATCAACACCTGGTGTTATTATTTCTCTGCTACCTTTAGAACTTTCACTATAATACTCTGAGCTAATGATGGATTATTGAACATTATCAACATTTTCTTTCTTCCTCTTATTATTTAAATGTGTTTCATCTAAATCAACAATTTCTTCATAAACAATAGGAATAGACTCATCATCAACCATCGATATTTTTCTTTTATCTTGTTTGATCTTTTTGCGAGAAGGAGTGATAGTTACCTCATTGGGATCAATCTCAACAAAACCTTCATTCAAAGTTTCCTTATTTTCAAATGTAACCCTTTTAGGATTTCTAGAATGAGGGGTTTTCTTTCTTCTTTCATGTTCTTCTCTATCTACTCTTGCAGGTTCAACTGCCATTGTTTTTTGTTTATTTTTCCTTCATTCTTGTGTCTTTTCAATATGAAAAGTGTTGATGACATCCATGACATCATTCTCTGTAGAGTAAATCCCCACTAACATTCGTGAAATTTGTTCAAAAAAATTCTGTAAAAATAAAATATAACATTTTAATGTTAAATAAAATTAAAACAATAGCATGATACTAAAAATACTAAACGACACAAAAATATAAATACAAAAATTACATTTCCTTTCTCAATGTCATCAACGATGGATGCACATAATTCTAAAAACCATTCATTCTTGTTATAATTGCTTAATTTGAAGGAATATCTAAACTTGATATAAGTTCTCCCTTGTTTGACAAGTGCATAAATAATATATGTGGCTGGCACCAAACATATATCTCGTAAAAATCCAAGTGCCTAACAATTTCCATGCACATGTTGTGATTTGACACAATACAAATATATATGATCTCCATTGTTTCCTTGCTTGTCTTTAAGAAACCAAGAACATTCTTGTTTGTTTTCACCTTCCACAGATTTCCACTCTCTAACATTATTCATTGCCCTTGATAGCTCATGTGTTAATCTATCATTTTGTTGCCTAACATTCATGGAGGTACCCGTTGCAATTTTTGATGCCATTATTGCAGGTTGTGATCCAAATATATTGAGAGATAATCTCTTTTTTGACATTTTCCTATATTAAGATAAAAAAAAAATTAGATCTTTCACATTATAATCAACTAAAAAATATAACATTGATTATAAAAACTAATTGTTATATATATATATGTGTGTGTGTGTGTGTGTGTGTGTAAAAAAACTAAAAAACTAAAAAAACCAAAACATTGATTAGATATATATGTAATGTAACATATAACAATGTTGTTATATGTTATATAACATATAGCAAGGTTGTTATATGTAATGTAACATATAACAAGGTTGTTATATGTAATGTAACATATAACAAGGTTGTTATATGTTATATAACATATAACAATGTTATATGTTAATATAGCATATATGTATCATATATGTTATATTAATGTATCGTATATGTTATATAACATATTTATATGTTATATTAACATATAACTATGTTTTATGTTACAAGCATTTCCCTATTTCCCACAACCAAGCCCTGGGCATGCCCGAGGCTTGGTCGTGGGGGCTAGGGCGATGCCCGACATCGCCTCAGTCTCCCCACGACTAAGGTACAGTCCCATGGGACTATGCCTTAGCCACGGGGGGGTTAGGGAGATGCCAGGTATCGCCCTATCCCTCATGGCCAATCCCTGGGCATGCCCCAACCCCCCTGCAGCTAAGGCACGACCCCATGGCACAACAATAAATGGACAAAATTTTCGACGCCCTATTTCCATACCCCTGACGTTTGACGTCGGTCAATGGCCACTTATGAGGGCTCAACAGATGATGAAAAATATCCCATGGTTTTTCTGACGTTGGACTATCATTGGTATTCTGACTCCCATAATGTCTAATGATCGACGACCTTTAAAAATTTAATTTCAAAGGACAACCAAAAAACTACCGATGACGTCCGTCGGTCTATCGAAGAGTATTCTTACACTATCCCACTGATTCGACTGACGTGCGTGTTGTAGTTTCGACACTTTGTTGGGAGTGTTTCCCGTGAGAAGTCCGACTTGTAGTAGTTGGAAGACCGACGGACCTAAATATTTTAAAAAAAAAAAATTGTTCAAAAGAGGCAAGGAATTATTTTTCTCAATTTCATAAAAGGCACAAAAGGTTTATTCAACACTGACCAACCCATTTCGGTTGCCAAATGCTACAAGATCCTATAGAAAATCATCGGTTGGCTCAAGCTTCAACAAAGGCAAAGATGGATTGGTTGTTGCAATTGGAAATGGGGCAAAGAAATGGCATGGAATTTATCAAAAGATTATTATATCAAGTAATAAGGAAAATAAATGGCATGGAATTTATCAACATTAGTCCCTCATGGCCACATAAATGTATTGTCCATGTTCATACCAAACCAAAATTTATTCACTTGTAGAACCTATGGGATTCACAAAATGGGTTTAGTAACTCTAATCATCTAGTCATACCATTTGTTGAAAGTGGCCTCATTGAATGAAAAATTCTTAGTGTCCTTCAAACTCTTCCAAGCATCAAATTACAATGAAAGAATTTGTTGATTGGGCATGGGATGGAGTTATCTTCCCTACAGAGGATTCCATTTACACATCCCAAAAGCAACCAATGGATAGCCAAAGATGAATTAGGTGGATTATGTGTGCGGATTATCACATGCCTGAAAGACTTCATCTATTAATAACTTAAACCATTTCAATTTAGTTCCCTGCACACACAATTTAGTATCAAATTGGCATCCACATTGAATTATTCCTTGGTGTATTTACACATGAGATGGATTTCAATCAACTAGCAAGAAAAATGGCCCTCGGGGTTAATAATCAATGATATGATGGCAACACAACCTCCCCTATATGTACCATACTGGTGATAGAGGCTAGGTTCATCCTTATTGCAACCATGCTTCTGCATAACTTGAAATGCACGGGAGACATATTCCCCCTGCAAAGACAATCTTGTTAAAATGTGTACATCCTGCACATGTATAGGGTATTCCCATTCAATCCATATGTAATGCCAAAGACCAGCAAGTCATGCAACACCAAAAAATTATATTTACAGAGAAGTTCAAACATAGGCTTCCAAAATATGGCAATGTCACTAGACTCAAATTGAATGTAATCAAGATAGGGTTCATGTCTAGGAACAAGTAATCATCAATGAATTTTTTATTGACCAATATCATTTTCTCAACCTTTCAATGCAAATCCTATAAAAATTCAACTCTCAAATCATAGAAATCTATTGGAACTGCTTCTTTTTTTCACAGTGTAGCTTTCAAAGACAAAACCCTTATTGTCAATGCCTTACAAATCTAATAAAAATAAACTAGATTTTATCACTCTAAACTCTACTAACTCTCGTCAATGCTTTACCCTTCTTGTCAATGCCTTACCATTCATCTTTTTCCAAGAACAATCTGTTATACCAAGCAACATTCTCCAGAAAGATCCTCTTATAATTTCTCATGCAAAAAACCAGTTGGTTTTGGTTGGAGAACTACCTTGTCTTGTATAGGTCTCAGCCATGGACACTTTGATTTTACGCCTCAGAAATTAGAAGAGGATCTTTTTGTCAGAATTCACTTGTCTTGTATAGGTCTCAGCAATGGACTCTTAGGCTTAAAGTGATTCAAAACCTGCATACAACAATGACCAAATTACTTCAATTGTCACTAAACAACTTCAATAGATAAATATTGTCTAACCTTCAATAGCTAATTAAACAACTAAGTATTTAAACAAATACACATCGATCCTTATGGGTATGGGGAACAATATCACATCCCAGAAATTGTACAAAAAATTGCAATGGAGGCCAATTTAGATTTTGTCAGAATTACATGTTTAGCCCCAAGAGAATCAAAACAATGTTTAGTATAAAATAGAAATAAATGCACTACAACTTGATAGCCTTTTGATCCCAAATCCACTTTTCTATGAGTCGATATTAAAACTCTTGGACGAGACCACCAATGACAAACATAAGAGGATTTAAAATGTAAATAAAAAATAAGGGCCATAACCATACTCTAGCTACAAACACAAAAATTTCGATAGCTACCAACTCTGAAGTATATATTTACCCCGAGGCGAATCAAAACAATTTTGAGAATAAACCATTGTAACAATCATTGATTTTTAGCAACACAAAATTAAATCACAAAATCGTTTACAAAATCCAAACGCCAGTTATAGCTCAACTTCGGTGTATAAAATAGAAATCAACATGATACAACTTGAAAGCCTTTGATCACATTGGACAGGGCCTATATTAAAATAAAACAAAAAATAGTGTTTTAAAAGAAGAAAGGAGAAACAAGGAAAATTATATAACTAGACCATATAATAGAGTAAGCTTTGCAATTTCAACATATGGCCAACATATACAATTGAAAACTAGCTAATCACTAAATATCGTCTAACCTTCAATAGCTAATTAAGAAATTATATAACTATGAGATTTATGAAACACTACTTTGGAGATTATAAAAGAAAAATACACCCTTGAAAACAATGATGCATCATATATATAATTGAAACTTCTATACCAAACCCCTTATTTGTGCTAGTTTCACCTCCAAGTTATAGTGCCATGAATCGCTTCATGCTCAATAGTTTTTCCATCAGGACAAACCTGGACAATACAACAAAATCCAAGATTATTCAATGGACATATTTAACCTCCAGGATATTCCTACTCAATATAATAGATCGCTACATTGGACAATCTATAATATTAAATAAAATATGTATTTTAAAAAAAATTATTCAACTACAATTATTTACTATATGTTAAGATGCACTAAATTGAGAATGTCAGAACATACCTTGACAATGCTTACAAGCCCCTTATCAGCCTTTTTTTGGAGTAGCCCCTCATCATCCTAGATTCAAACATCAACTTACTCACTGAGAAATAACTACAAATGTGATAGTTATAGAACTAGAAATAACTTCTGAATGGGATCCTATTGGTTTCAAGAATAATTTATTGGAGCCATCTAATCTTGTATCAAACTTCCCTCTATCTGATGGAGCAGCAACGAATTCAACATTGGCTTTGTTGTTTCTCCAGTGGATCGAGAGAGGTTCGGTCCAAGATTAGCCAATTCCTAATTTATTCTCTACTAAACAGGGCCAACCACGTGAAGGTGGAAGCTCTTATTGTCCCTCCTCCCCCTCACATCACTCTCAATTCCCCAATACCCAATCTAACTGATATATTTAGGGTAAAAACTGAAGTAGACAAAAAATTAATATTCTTTCTCACAATATGCTTACTACAGATCAGATCTAAACATAAGGGTAAAAAGCAAATAATAGAAATATAACAAAAAATTCCAAATCACATCAAGAAGATAACCATTGATAGAAATTGAATATCAATTCATAATCTAAAGATACTATGAAGATAGGTACTACTATAAAATAATTCAATGATCTTCAATATGCAACTGAACAATGAACATAATAAATAACATTAGTAAAAGGGATAGGGTTAGAAACTTACCTGAGTGTGGAAACCCCCATAGATGTACTCAGTAAAGGGAGAAGTGTCAAGCACTTACCTGAGGGCAGACCTTACCAAGTGAGAGAGAGATGACCAATAGGAAAAACAAATCATAGCAGACCCCAAAAACAAGATGACCTCAATCAATCAAAGAACCCTCAGAGACCAACGTTGCCTTATAACCATCCACTTTGGGTCACGTTTCTCTTAACACATTAGGAAAATTATGGAGGTTCACGACATCCTTCCTTGAGGCACACCACACAACACAGAGGTACAACAAAGGTCACAAGAGGTAGAGGCAAGTTGACAGTGCTAAGGTTAGGCTGCGTCAGGGTCAAGGCAACCTCGACAAGGCTAACAAGGGGAAGCTACAGGTTGACAGCGCCAAGGATATGTTGCGGTAGGGTCAAGACTATCGAGGAGAAATTGCGGGCTGACAACGCCAAAGATAGGCTACGACAGGGTCAAGACAGCCATGAAAAGGCTATCGAGGGGAAACTACAGGTTGACAACACCAAGGTTAGGATGCGGCAGGGTCAAGGAAACCACAACAAGGTTGTCAAGGGGTAGCTACAGGCTAACGAAACCAAGGATAGGTTGTGTCAGGGTCAAGGCTGTTGAGGGGAAACTATAAGATGACAATACCAAGGATAGGCTGCGAGAGGGTCAAGGAAGCCACGAAAAGGCTATCGAGGGGAAACTACAGGCTGACAGTGCCAAGGATAGGTTGCGGTAGGGTGAAGGTAGCCACAACAAGGATATCGAGGGGCAGCTACAGGCTAACAGTGCCAAGGATAGGCTGCGGTAGGGTCAAGGCTGTCGAGGGGCAACTACAGGCTGACAACGCCAAGGATAGGCTGAGACAAGCTCAAGGAAGCCACGACAAGGCTTCCTAGGGGCAACTGTAGAATAAAAGTGCCAAGGATAGGCTGTGGCAGGGTTAAGGCAACCACGACAAGGTTGTTGAGGGGCAACTACAGGCTGATAACACCAAGGATAGGCTGTGATAGGGTCAAGGAAACCACGACAAGGATGTCGAGGGACAGATACAGGATGACAACACCAAGGATAGGATATGACCAACACATAAGAGGGGGAACCTAGCCATAATAAGGGTGACCAAAATATACAAGTCAACAAGAGGGGCTTAACCAATCACAAGATAACAACATAGAGGGTCATCTCTCTGTCAAAAGGTCGAATCATAATGTGGGGGTTTCATCCTTTTACAAAGGGGGTTTCCACACTTTGATTTGGTATTTATACCTTCTAGTCTAATCCAAGGGTCAAATGGTCAAAGGAAAAGCAAAATAACACTATCTACTAGATAATATGCATTAAAAATATTCAAAAAATGTCATGGAAAAATAAGTTTATCAAGAACTCATTGAAAGGCAAAGAAAAAAAAAAGGTATGCAAGGCCTTAATATTGATAGGCATATGGGAATTTGTTTTATTATAAATGATTGGTATTATAATATGATACATTAGTACTAGGTTTTTTTTTTTTTTTTTGCACATCTTGCTGCTAATTTCCTAAGTATTTCATTGATATTTGTGTCATCTTCTTTTACTATGTGCTCTTATATTGTTGATTGTCCTTGCATTCTCGCACGCATTGCATTCCTTGTCATGTACGCATGGCGTTGAGGCACCAGATGCAGGTCATCACCTACAGCAACACAACATATTAAATTTATAGGGCAAGTTATTGAATACAATTGATTTAGTTCATTCATAAGAAACAATACGACTGGAATGTAATAATTTACCTGCCCAGTTCTCCTCTTCTATTAGAGGATCTCGATGTATGTCCTACAACTCTACCACTGAAACCACAAAATTTATAAGTAGACAATCATAATTGAATTAGTAAAAAGAAAAAGTAGAATCACAAAATTCATAAGTACAAAATTATTAAGTTATATATGATTAATATATGTAACGACCCTGCTAAAATAGATGCATATGATTATTAATTATAATTAATTTAATAATATAAATGTCCTAAAAATTAGCTAAACAATAATTATTTCTTAAAATAACATTAACTAATTATTTATTATTAATTAATCATTCATGATTGTCAACGATTAATTAATTAAGTAAAGAATTAAAGGGGGGTTAATAAATTATTTTATTAAATTAAGAGTTACGTACATGGAAGGGATAAGGTATTAAATAAAGGGGATAAAGGGCATTAACGATGAAAGGATAAGAAGGTAATAAATGGGTTAGGTAGGGAGTAAATGAGGGGGAAGTTGGTGAAGGAGGAATAAGGAGGGGAAGGAGGTTTACGGGAGGTCATTCTACATGAGATGGGGGATTGATTTGGAGGGTTCTTGGATTTTGTAGAGAGGAGTGGAGTTTTGGAGTGGGATTGTATCAGTTAGGCAACAAGGTTGCTGGAGGTTTTGGGCATGGGGGGCCAGGATATCCATATGATATCCTGGAGCTAGGGAGTTACCTAGTTGGCAGGGTGGAACTAGGTTTTGGGCAGTGTTTCGCAACAGCAGTCAAGGAGGCAAGAGGACAAACAGAGGGTTATTAGCATCAGGTTCAGGTGTTTAAAATTATGCATTGTTTTTAATCTGTTATTAAATTTATTATTCATTGTTAAATTTAAGTTACTGGAGTTATTATTATGAAAAACATTATTATGTTATGAAGTTTAATAAATAAATTGATGTTTAAAATCTAGTCGGCCCCTACATTTGGTATCAGAGCGTCTTAATTCGAAATCTAGGCCTATGGGCCAAGTTCCCAAAACTCCAAGCGCTAACTCCAGCTCCGCCTAACCTACAAACCAAGCGTATTATTATTGTGATTATATGTAAACAAAAATAAATATAAAATAAATACATATTGAAATTGTTAAAAAAATAAAAATAAAAAAAAATTACCAAAGTAAAACATACAACTAGGGTTATTACAATAGTTCCTATTACAATGCATATGTTTTACAATATAAGCAAGGATTTGAAACAAATGGGGAGGTGATTATTCGTATTAGATTGAATATACTTAATGAAATAAAAAAAAAACTATTCACAAAAAAAATGAATGATATAATGCATGTGCTTCAACAAGGATATCCAAGCAAACAGACGTCATGCACAGATAGATGTGTTATGTATCTAAAACAAAAGAAACAAAAGCAAAAGCATACCCTCCTGCGTATAAGTGTAAACATGGCTCTCTCTACATGATGGAGGTGTTTGCGCATTGATGGACTGATGTCAATCAATAATACCAGTGATTCCTTGTATCGAGCCTGGGCTGCGGATTTCCACCTCGCCATCGGTCTCACCTTGTATCGAGAAGATTTCTACCACGTCATATTTGAAGCCATTTGAAGAAGGCTTTAGGGTCCTTTTGGCATGCAAATTTCCCAGCCCCTCAACAAAAAGCGTTGTATGAAGCACTTGAAAAGATTAAAGCAGAGTTGATGCTCCTTGGTTTCATATCGTTGTTGCTTATAGTAGGGCAGAAACGAGTTGCCAGTAATTGCATATCAGAAAGCCTGGTATCAATAAACCAATCAAACTTATCAATAGAGATGAATACAGAAGTATAAAAGAACAATGTTTGACATTTTAATAATATGAAAACATAGCAAATAAGTTGTTCAAACAACAAAAACTAACCGATTCACCTAATTGTTCCCCTCTTTCTGCAGCAACCCTCTCTGCAATAGCCATAGCAGATATAAGCCTAGGTTGAGTGCAAATAATGTTGCACATTTCCCCACAGCCAGACATTATTTCAGACTCTAATACATATTGAGGAAGTTGTGTTGTTTTCCCACAGCCAGTCTCCCAGATACAACAACAACCTAAGAAATCCACAACCATCATACTTAATTTTTCTAAGTTCTGCAGAAACTATGTAAAACAAGTACAACAAGTGAATTAGATATTTGGAAAATTAGCATTCATAAATTTAGATAAACAATAAAAGATAAAAAAAAAACTCAGCTATCAGTTTCAGCAACTCCAGTTTCTCATTTGAGAAAAGTACATATAATGAAACTAAGAACAACTAGTTTGATCAAGAACTCAAATGTCAAAATCAAGTAAGAGCATAAATCAACCATATGTAGATTCTGTTTACCAGAAAAAGAAGTACAATTTTATATTAGTGTTTAATGTTCATTTTTTTTGTCTTGAATACTTGCCAATACCAACGAAATTTATCATGGAAGGACCCTCACATTACACAAGTAGCCTGTAGGCTCTTTACAACTCCCATGAGATTTGAACAGTCGAACCTAGTAAAATTAACGCTCCTAACTACTCATGAATCAGGAATATAGGGAAACTGTTCACTTTACCAAAATCTACAACTGTATTCTGAGTAGACATATAACATACTTCTACAAAATAAGTGCCAGTACCTTTAAAGTTTAAAGTTTACACCTAAATAAATAAATAAAAAGAATATTATGCAAAAATTGGAGGCCACCAGAATAGCTTCACACATTGCAGCCCGCGCTATATTCTTTGAATATTTTTTGGTAGGAAGGTTAAATGCACAAATTCCGAGCCAAAACATTCAAACAACAGTTCACCGAAACTGCCCAAAATGACCAGTTCAAGGATCGAGCCCCGCGGAGCCAAATTTTACAGTTCAGGCCAAAGTAAATAGAAAACTATCAAAATCAAAAATTTTGAGCTGAATGTAAGTGAAAATACCTGCAAGAAGCAAGAATTTGTCCACGCAACCAAAGAAACACAAGTGGGTGAATTGAATTTATGGTTGAAAATGACGGAAGTCGAACCCTTGGCGTTCTCAGGAGTAGATTGGATTTAGCAGTGTTGATTGATGTTCTTAGGAAACCACTCTCCCTATCGAGGGGAATATGTGTTGACAGCAAAAACACTAGAGCATTGAAAATACACTAGCACCAGCGCCAAGAGCGGAGGAAAGAGGCTGAGAGGGAAACTGTGTGGAGGAGAAGGAGACAGATCGAATTCCCAGGAGATTTTTGCATGAGAACAATGATGCAGAAGAAGAGCGAAGGGCACATGGGCCGCATGCAAGCCCCACGTTGTCGACTTAGGAGTCTTGGGGCAAGTGGGCGACATACGATCCCCACGTTGCCAATACAAGTTTTTTTTTATTTAAAAATTGGTTTAATTTTAATTTCAGTCGTAAATATTATATTTTAATTATTTATAAAATTTTCTCTTATAGATATATTTTTAATTAGTTTTAAGTTGAAAAATATATAATATTTTAATCCTGATATAATAATGTTAAAAAAAATAAAAAAAATTCAAGTCTAATTAAATATCATTTTGGAAATCTTATATTATTTGATAAAAAAAAGAGAAAGAGATCAAATCAAAGATTGGATTAAAGTATAATTATGAAGTTAATAAAGTTAATTAGTTTAATAAAATATTAGTTAAGTTAATAAAGTTAATTAGTTTAACAAAATATTATTTAAGTTAATAAAGTTAATTAATTTAATAAAATATTAGTTAAGTTAATAAAGTTAATTAGTTTAATAAAATATTAGTTAAGTTTGAGTAATATAGGGATAAGAAAAATTTATGGAGTCTATGAGGATCGAAACGCAGACCTCCCCACCGGTCAATTCTTTACAAAGTCCGCCCTGCCAATGCACCACACGATGTGACTTTTAGAAACAATTTCACATATAAAATACTTTAATTGTCATACCCAAGACCACCCACCAAGCGAAGCGTCTTAAGAAGAACACTAACGCCGAAAGGTACATAGCTCTCATGAACGCCGAAATGTGGTTGGAAGTTGTGGATAAGTATTTAGATGCCACGGTTTAATCCTATTTAATCATTAAACGTGGTAATTATATAAGCTTACAACATTTTTTATGTGATTAGGTAAATGCTAAAAAAAGCAAAAGAGTAAACATGTTAACGGATGCCTTGATAAATGCAAGAAAGTTATGAACAATAAATCTGACCCATTTGACTTTGGAGGACAACTAAGAATATGTCAGCATCTTCAATGCATAGCCATCAGATCAGGGTTTAAGGTTAAATAAGATTAAAAGATCATTAATTGTGCCAATTGTCAATAGGTGTACGCATATCGACGTAAATTAATAAACATAAGGTCAGAAGTCACTTTAATCAGGTTGTATGCGAAAAGTTAAAATGGCTTAGACTAGGACAAGCGGGAAGGAGGCGACATATGTACTAGGAGAGTAAGCATAAGAAGTGGCGAGTGAGGTGCAAGGCTAACGTAGCTATAGGGAAAGGGAAATAATAGTTCTTTTCATAGGGGCGAAGAAATCAAGCTTAGACGCTTAATCCTAACCCTAACCTAGCCAATCCCCTAAAGGAGTAATGTCTATTTATAGACAAGTAAAGAAAACTTACACCT